>OY759219.1:37498221-37609627 GCA_963662175.1 Aradus depressus | reverse complement strand
CGTCAGATTTCAATCGATAATAACCACGAGACTAACAATGCGATAACAACGGTTGAGGTCACAATGGATAGAGCATGTCTGTACGTGTTTGTTGTGCAGTGTTTGTTTTGCCTGTGAACGTTATCGGGCTTGTGTGGGCGCCGGCGGATGATTGTTGCGAATTAGCGTTGTGTAAAATTAGAAATTAGTCTAGCGTGATAACACGTTTAGATAGGACGTTGATTCGTGTCATTGTAAAGAGCTTGAGGAACACTACTAGGACTCAAAGTGAAACAATAAAAATATTTATATGTGATAGTAAGATGTTGTGGGACGAGATTTCTAATAGAAAATAAAAGACGTTGTCTTCCCACTGTTTTATTTTACACCAGAACCGGTTTTCGACGCAACAACGTCATCATCAGTGGTTCATCCCACCCACACAGCACAGCGGTTGGCCAGTTGTCTTCTAACCGCTGTGCTGTGTGGGTGGGATGAACCACTGATGATGACGCTGTTGCGTCGAAAACCGGTTCTGGTGTCAAATAAAACAGTGGGAAGACAAACGTCTTTTATTTCTATTATAATAAAAATATTCGCCGAAATATATGTAAAAATCGGTATTAAATTTAAAATTGCAAAGAATTAAAGAAGTCGTCTCATATGAATCGTAAATATGCGCGGAATTATAGAAAACGCAAATCAGAGGAAAGCTCGCATCAAAGGAATTTTAAAAAACCTAAAAAGTATATTGCCGAGCAAATGCAAGAGCTACGGCAGCATCGAAAAGAAAATGAAATGAAAATGATATTATCCAGACGTTTTCACGGAAAAATCTACGGCGTGGGACCTTGACTACGCTTGATGTTTTTTAAAAATATATCGAGTTCATCTCGATAGGTAGGCCACAATATACCTAAGTTGTAGGTTCATATTACTCTCATGATTTCAACCCCAATTAAATTTTTTTTTTGTGTGAAAATTATAACTTTTATTTCAATTTGAATATTATTTCTCATATGTCAAAATAAGTAATAATAACAGATACGATTTAACAAAGCATGTCATCGACAAACGTTCCAGCCAGCAGCTATTCCAGTCAATCAGAGGAACGGGCCTCGTTTATCCGGATTGAGTTCTGGTATTGTAAAGAAATGAAGGTAGTGAATTTTTTATAACAATAGTCACTAATTAAAAACATACCTACAGAATGAAGTTGTTATTTTGAATGAGAGGTCATTCAAGTCAATATTGTTTCATATTCAACAACCCATGTCAGAAACAGAAAGATATTGGTTTCATTTCAATCAATTTCTATTTGTTCAAGATGAAAGAAAAAATTGTACAAAAGCCCCAATTAAAAAAAATAAAAAATTGATTTAATGGAACTTGACCGATTTTAGCCTTAACCATCTAACTTATTGATATTTTGTGTTTTGTATGAAATGAAGGTGCGATTCAGGGTTGCCAATCCCCCCTCAACTTCCAAGGCCTGTGAGAAGTTCTCCCTGTTTGGCTAACAAGGACCCCCATTCCCCTGCACCGAGACAAGAAAAACAAACTTCAGGGGATTTCAAGACTGCTACTTTAAAATTCAAAATTAAGTTTTATAAAAAAATAAAAAGTTTAAGCAAACAATTTCCCCCAAAAAAACAGAAATTTATACAAAAAGTATTTTAAAGAATTTACACAGCTACCACTATTTGTTTAGTAAAGCTTTTATTATACAAATTATGGAGGGAGCCGATAGCTCAGTGGTATGCGTGCTTGCTTACTGAGCTCAAGATCGTGGGTTCGAAACCCGGCCGAGACCCTTAGTTTATTTTATCTGAGAGATAAAATAAACTTAAGCACGCCGTCCTTCGGATGGGACGTTAAGCGATGGTCCCGAGTCAGGTACTCGTTCCCTACCCTCAATCCATAAGGGATGGGAATAGCTAGGTTCACTCAATCTCTCTACGTACAAAACCATTCATTTTAATATACATAGTGCATTTTTCTTTCTCCGCCAGGAGGCGACTAATCGACTGAACACTGGGTAGCCGGTTTCCGTCACCAGCTGGCTTTGGTCGAGTTCCAGGTACGATCCTGTTCCGCGTATCAACTCCACCCTAGACCCGTCGTACAGCGGACATTTGAGGACCACATGCTCTGCAGTCTCGACTCCGCCGCACGAGCAGTTCGGGTTGTTCTTCTTCTTAAAGAAGAATAGCTTGGAGTTGAAATCTCAGTGACCTGGTAGTATCTGGGACATCCAGTGGTCAAGCAATATCCATGTAGAGTCCAGACGTACCCGGATTTTCGGGAAATATGCATAGGTCGTTCGGCCATCCGATGATCGTGGCAACCTCTGTTGCCATTTCTCCACAATCCATTCCTGGACAATGTCCTTGCAACGCTCTAGTCTGGACTGTCCGCGCATCTCTTCCTCCAGGGCTAGACGTAAGGGCTCACCTGTATCTGCTCCTAAAGACACCTATTAATTTTCAACTTCCAAATAAATTCACATTTTACATACATAAATGATATCATTTTTATTTAGAAAGATCCATTGTTTTCCTGAATCAGGATATCTAGAGAAGAGTGTCCAGTACCTCTATGTAAATATTGAAGTTTTTCTTCAAAACATCTATAAAGCTATCCTAGTTTGCTTAGAAATATATTCAAGATTCCAATAGAAGATATCCAAGCTGAACCAATTTGCTTGGAAATATCTCGTTGAGTGGGTGGAAGTTGGCTCCAGTGCTCCTGGTTGGATCTCTCCCAGTAGACCACGAGTATACGACCGCTTCTTTACAACTCATCTTCTCTTATCCGTATAATCTACTTTATGAAAACCGCTTAGCTCGGTTGGTTCCGGTTCAGCTGGTTCTTGTTACTGAATATCTCCGGTCTTTTCAAGGATAAACCGCTCTGTCAAAATTATTAATAGTAGCGAAATGAGAGTCAAATTAATAATTGAGATTCAGCCTGGTGTTAAGAAGAGAAAGTTTAGTAACAATTGGTGGTAAAAATATTATATATATATATTTTTTTTCTTTCACTTACAATTACAATGAATAGTGGTCGGTGAATCATCGTCAATGTACTTCCCCCAAAAACCAATCGATCTTTTGCCTCATACAGGGGCTTCTGAATCATCATACTGAATTACTTGTAGATACATTTATTAGATTGGCAGTTATTGGGGTTTTAGCGTTGAGTCCCTTTGATTCTCCCTTCCCTTCGGCCGATTTCATGGAAAAGGTTAGGTTAGGTTTTATGACTCATGCCCGGTCTTTAACTACGAGGTCATATCGCCTACTACCAGAGCGCTCTTTCGTCACTCTGGTGGACATGAGCTCGACTCTACTGTGGGAGTCCTAAATTTTGCCTACCCTAAATTTTTTTATTCATCTAGGGTAGGGTTCTTTAACGAGTACCTGACATCGTACAGGCTCGGGACCATCGCTTAACGTCCCATCCGAAAGACGGCGTGCTTAAGTTTATTTTACCACCCAGATAAAATAAACTAAGGGCCTCGGTCGGGCTACGAACCCACAACCTTGAGCTCAGAAGTCAAGCACGCATACGACTGAGCTACCGGCGCCCATCATTAGGTGCCATCATTATGAAGGTTTGAATTTAAATATAAAATTTCATGTCGATAAATGTATTATACTGGCAGTTATTGGGGTTTTAGCGTAGAGCCCCTCTAATCCTCCTCTTCCCTTTGGCCGATTTCATGGAAAATTAATAGGTGCCATCATTATGAAAGTTTGAATTTAAATATTAAATTTCATGTCGATACATTTATTATACTGGCAGTTATTGGGGTTTTAGCGTTGAGCCCCCTCTAATCCTCCTCTTCCCTTTGGCCGATTTCATGGAAAATTAATAGGTGCCATCATTATGAAGGTTTGAATTTAAATATAAAATTTCATATCGATACATTTATTATACTGGCAGTTATTGGGGTTTTTGGGTTGAGCCCCCTCTAATCCTCCTCTTCTCTTTGGCCGATTTCATGGAAAATTAATAGGTGCCATGATTATGAAGGTTTGAATTTAAATATAAAATTTCATGTCGATACGTTTATTATACTGGCAGTTATTGGGGTTTTAGCGTTGAGCCCCCTCTAATCCTCCTCTTCTCTTCGGCAGATTTCGCGGAAGATTAATTCTCTTATAGGGCTTTAAATTTATATATAAAATTTCGTGTCAATACATTCACTACAACGGCAGTTGATAGAGTTTTTATGTTAAGCCTCCCCCTAATTCCCCCTCCCCTTGAGCTGAATTGACTGACAATCAATAGGCGTCATCCTTAAAAGGTTCTGGATACAAATAAAAAATTTCGTGTAGATACATTCATTATAATATAATAAATTAAAAATGTATTCCTCTCCCTTAGTCCTCCCTTTTTCTCTTGGCCGATTTGGCTGAAAATTGATAGCTGTTGTTCTTATGGGGTTCTGGTCACACGTATAATATTTCAATAGGTGTCGTCGTTGTAGGGTTCTGGATTCACATATAATATGTCGTGTCAATTCATTCATTCTATCGAGAGTTATTTTGTTCACATATACAGACAGACTTTTTTTTTTTTTTCATTTTTGGAATCAGGAGTTCCAAAAACATGCAATTCAGTTGAAAATTGCGGATCGAATTTTTGACCGATTACATAACTCCTCCGATTCTTTGTATACCTGGGGATGTAACAATTCTCAATAATTAAATAGTCTTTACACCACAATAAGATCATATTATTTTTTCCTTATGGGTTTACATAACATTAAGAAAAAATCATTTTACAGCGAATACATTTAGAAGGCTTAGTTAGTATAAAGCTATCTTTCATTCACCATTTAACGTCCCCTCCGTAGGACAGCGTTCTCAAGATCTTCCAAGATAAATAAAACTAAGTGCCTCGACTGGAGTCGAACCCACGATCATAATTAAGATAAAACTGACTTAAACAAGTTCTCTTCTATTTAAGTTTTTTGACTAAAACTTCCAAAGTACGGACCCGGTCATAAAATTAAACAAGAGACGTGTCTTTACTCAATTCTGGACCAGAAGAAGGTAACGAAAATTTACATTTTCAGGTGTTTCCAACCTTTGAGTGACAATGTCAGAGTAAAAAAAAAAAAAAAAAAAAAAGTATATGAGATTCATAAATATGTTAATTTAGATAGAATTTTCAGATTAAAAATATGATTTTTTGAAAAGTGAACTAATCTCTAGCATTACTCCCTGAAAAGCTTGAAAAGATACTAAAAGCCCTATGAGAAAGTTCCGTACAATTCCGATTTTAATTTGGGAGATTTCAATAAGACATACCTACAAAACATTTTTGAACAAAATAAGCATTTCCTAAAAGCTCCCTCCGCCATCTTAAACCTCCATTTTATTAAATATTTTTTATATTTGAAATTATAATTTTTTAATTTAGAATATTCAGACCGCAAGAAAATTATATTTTTCCTAGTATCTTCTAAATTAATACAGTTTTTTATTTTTTTTATAACAAAATGTGGGGATACCTTTAATATAAAATTTAATTAAAATATTTCTACTTTGACAAGGTGACTATCCACGTGATGGCATACATCGTGATGTGATGGCGCACAGTGTTTCCAAAACAACGTTTTTTGGAAACAACTATTTTGGATTGCGAATACTTATATGAAATTTAAAGGTGAAAAAAAAAGTTGCTATAAACAAGGGGTCGCAAATCAAGTCTTGATAGGTTTTTGGCAGTACTTGAGTATTTACATTTTTGACAGTTTATTTACAGATTTGCACATTCTACCAGTACAGTTTATAGTCCATTTCATATGTGGTGAATAGATCAACGGTTCAGGTAGTTACAATTCTTTAATTAAACATAATGCTTGTTCGCTTAGTGGGAGCGTTGTGTGAGCGTTGAAGGTGTTGAACCTTGTACTTTCTCGCCTTATAACCGCTCTCTAGGAAATTTTTAGTCGGTCTCCCTCCTCTGTTTACTTCATCTAGTGAATATTCTGACTTTCCACCACTTTTTAAATTCTCTCAACGATCCCAAAAAAAAATCTAGATGGAAAATTGGAAAAATAAAGAATTTCATGTTCGAGGTTTTTTCCACCTTGGAAACACTGTGTGGCGTCTTGATCAATTCTCGGAGCTGCCGTTTATTGTTATTAATTTCTTGTTAGTTAGTTATTATGACTCGTGCCCGGGCTTTTAACTACGAGGTCATCGATCGCTTACTACCGGAGCAAAAATGGTCAACCAAACATGACTAAGAACCATCTCGCAAATACCAGCTTTCCAAACAAAAAACCGCTTTGAAATCGGTTCAGCCGTCTTGGAGCACACACAGACACACACACACACACACACACAAAGGCTTCAAACTTATAACACCCCTCCTTTTGCATCGGGGGTTAAAAATATTATTATGTTAATTGGTTGCATTGTTGATTATGTTATGTGCTTCTTAAAGGGTCTGAGGATGGTGTAACAACCGAAAGCACTCACCCTAAATACAGATCTTGTGTAGGAAAGGAGTATATTTTTCTTTTCCTAATCTTCTAGTTTCCCATTACATCGGCCAGTTCCAAAAACATTGTACATTAAGTTTTCTCTCTCCCTCCAGAACCAATCGATAGTTTGCGCTAAAATACGCCTTGTATCTATAAAATGTGTCTTCTAGTATTCTTTACAACTTTTATTCTAAGAAATTTTTGATTAGGATGTAAATATAAACGGTATCTTGTAAATTAAATAAATTTTACTTTTAGTCTGATTATACAATATTATTTTATATATATTTATATACAATATTATTTTATATTATGTATTTCATAAAAACGTAATTTTTCAAGAGATATTTTCAAATATACATACATAAGTTTATCAAAAATGTTTGTTTATGAAATAAAATGTTATATGTTGAAAAAAGCTCACAATTATCAGGATTGCCAAAGAAAACGAGCTACAAGAGAGAAATTTATGCATAAGAAAACATGGAAATAAAATTGGGAAGACTGGAAAGAAGGAGAAAAAATGGAAAGGAAGGACAAATCCCCGCCAACTATGTAACTCAGTACGTGATAAGGTTCTGACGGTGAAGAATAATTTCGTCTCCATAGAAACACTTTTTTAATTTTTGTCTTTTATTTAGAAAGATGCAACTGTTGCTAGGGTGCAACAACCAGCATCTTTGTTGGTAGGTATGGATATGTTGGCTTGAATGGCATGAGAGAGGAAGGCCACCCAGTGGTAGGTCCTCGGTACAAAAATGTATCTTAATTATTAGGACAAGAACAGAAAAAAAAAATAAATAAATAAAATCGATGAGAGATGATAAAAGTAAAGGAAAATAATGTAAAAAAAAAAAATAATAATAATAATAAATATTAAGAACGAATAGGAATTAAGGTGGCAGTAAGTCGCGGTTCCATCTTCTCTTCAACCTTCGTGGGGGTTTTGTAGTAAGTGTTGTACGTAAGATAAAGTACGTATTTCTGGGTTTGTATGTGTGTAAAGTTTTCTAAAAAAACGTATGTAAGTAGTTTGTATTGTGTTGGGTACTGTGTGTATCATAAGATCGTTATGAAGTGTTCTGTTGTTTATGTATGGGGGGCACTGTGTTATCAGTCTGAGGGTTTTTGACTGAAACGCCTGAATTCGTTTAATGTTGGATGTTTTTGCTGAACCGTATATCTGTGATCCGTATGTCCATAATGGTCTAAGTAAGTGTAACAGTTCCGTTTTTGTGTCATGTCTAACTTTGATCGTCTATTTAGAAGTCCGTAGAGTATTTTGAGTCGACGGTTCAGCGTGTTTCGTGTGAGACGTGTGTGAGGGTTCCAGTCCCTAGGTATCGTACAGTATTAGTTTGAGGGAGGGGCTTGTCGTAGATGAAAACGGGGGGCATGTTTCTCGTCGAAGTGCAAATGTGATGTGCTGTGAATTTTTTGTATTAAGTTTTATTTTCCATGTGTTGCACCAGTTTTCAATTTGTTTGACATATATTTTTGAGAAATTTTTTTGAAAAAACAATTTTATAAATTATTTTACATAGGTAATAAAAAATGATATGGTTATTTAAATTGTTTGCATAGTTGATTACATTGTATGTTCTTTTTAAAGGGTCTGAAGATGGTGTAACAACCGAAAGCTCTCATCATAATTGTATATCTTGTTTCGGAAAGAACTATATTTATCTTTTCCCAAAACTTAATTTATTAATTCGTATTGGGGATGCACCTACATTGCCAAAAATATTTTTTTGCCCAACCAGCGGATGAAGATATCTGTTGAGTTAACTGACTACACTAGAGTTTTTTCAACATTGAATTTCCTATTTGGATTGGGGTTTTTTTTAGGTCTGGTCGGAAGGGCAGTTAATCACGTCTTCATTCTGCTCTAGAAATGGCTTTCCTGGAGACACACAATAGCTACTAATCCACTCGCATCTAAATAATTCCTCTTTTGTTGAAGTCAATAGTGAATTACAAGGGACAGAGAAATGGAGGTCAAATGTACTGGGCCTCTCTGTTTGGAGAGAAGAAACCAACATCATTGTTGTAATAGATGCGGTTGTAATATATTATTTGTTGTATAGTCTACCGGTTTCTCAATGTTCAAGTCCCCAGCTATACAAAGTATAGAGGGAAATATGTCATCGGTCAGAAATGGAGGTCAAATGTACTGGGCTCTCTGTTTGGAGAGAAGAAACCAACATCATTGTTGTAATAGATACGGTTGTAATAGATTATTTGTTGTAAAGTATCGGAGAGATATGTCAACGGTCAGAAATTCGATGTTGCGAAATTTCATGTTTTACGTCCCTTTTATTATGGAAATTTAAAAAAAAAAATCATTTTGTGAACACTATAACTTCTAATAAAAAGAATATATATTTACACGAAATTTTATATGTAAATTCTAAACCACATAAGGACGACACATATTAAATTTTAGCGGAAGGGCGGATCAAACGGGGCTAAACTCAAAAACCACAATATCTGCCTATGTAATGAATGTACCAATATGAAAATTTATATTTAAATTCAGATTCCCATAAGGACAGCATCTATTAACTTTCAGTACAATCAGCGAAAGGGTAGGGGAGGGTGTAATGAATGTATCGATAGATTTTTATTTATTTATTACTTCCCCAGCTGTATTTAGTATTAGGGAAGTTATGTGATCGGTCTAGTTCGATGCTGTTTTCAACGAAATTTCATATTTTCCGAACTCCTAATTTACGGTTTCAAATGCTGTCTCTGTGTCTGTGAACACGATAACTCCCGTGAGAATGAATATATCAACACGAAATTCTATGTATATGCCCAGAACCCTCTAAAGACGACACGTAATAATTTTCAGCCAAATCGGCCTAAGGGAAGGGGAGGATTAGGGGAGAGGCTAAACACATAAACTCTAATTGCCGATGTAATGAATGTATCGACATGGATGAGCAAATACTTGATTAATTCGTGGTGGGGAAGTACATATGTGGTGATTTACCGAAGAGGTTTTTTTTTTCTTGCGTCTGAGCCCCTCCTCCTACGCCACTGCATAACACGCCTCAATGAAACTGATCATATTAACGATAAGGCTAGCCAATTGGAACAGTGTCTATCCCCTCTTGTCTCAACAGAGGACTCGGTAAATTTTGTATTATCTCAGAGATTTAAGCTTCGTATGCAAATTTTGAAGTTCCTGATTAGGAAGTTTTGAAAATAGGAACAAAGTTAACTCATTAGAAGACTAACTTTGAACGTCGATATTTTGAAGCTCGATAAATTGCTCAGGTCAAGGTGACCTGTCATAGTCGGACAGTTTATTTGTACGTATTTCATTTGAAACAAATAGTTAATTGACAATATATGAAACTGTACCATGTATGGGTTCAGAATTTTCTTGAAACAGGCCGATGTGGTGTGAAACTCGAAGATTGGGAAATGAAAAATATTGTCCTTTTCCACACAAGATATTATTTATAGTGAGCAATTTAGAATAGATTCGAATAGAATAGTTTTATTTGTCGGCGTTCAATGTCTTAGATTTTTGACGCCGTGCAAGTGATTAGATTAATTCGACGAGGTGACTTGTCTTCATTGAGGATAGGACGGCTTCGATAGACGAGTTGTCGTCTCCGAGTATCTCATGTAGGTTTCTTGTTCGTAAACCCATGGCCTTTGGTATTTCCTTATATCCAGGGCACTCCTCCAAGATGTGGCTTACTATGAGAGGCCAGGACCCACACTTGCCACAGCTCAGGGCCGTCGCCCTGTTGATCAGGCCCTGGGTTAGGCGAGTGTGGCCTACATCGAGCCGCATCAGACATACCTCCTCCTGCCTATTCTGCCTTTCGGAGCTTTGCCATTTATCTATATTTGCTTTGAGGGCCTTAAGTTTATTTGTTAGGTTCATGTTAATCCACACAGAGGCCCAGTTCTCTTTTATTTGGCGACGCAGGCAGTTCTTCAGGTCTGGTATTGTCGTCACTAACTTTTCTTCTCCAGGCAACGTTGCTGCTTCCTTTACCACTTTATCTGCTAGGGCCAGTATAGTGCACTGCATCTAGGAGGTTAAGACAACTCTTCCTGGCCGACCAGTAAACGAATGATCCATAATCTAGTTTGGATCTGATTAAACACAGGTAAATGTTTAGCAGAGTTGCTCCGTCTGCTCCCCACGTTGTATGGGACAGGACTTTCATAATGTTTAGTCGCTTTTGACATATTACCTTTGTATATTTAATATGGTTCACCCGAGTGAGCCTCCTGTCCAACACTAGACCAAGGAAGTTTGTTTCACCTCGGAATGCCAGTTGGTGCCCTCCCAAAGTGAGATGTGGGTCAGGGCTCGGGTTTCGTCTTCTGGTGAAGTGGATACAGTGGGTCTTTTGCAGAGAGAATCTAAGGCCTGACTTGGTCGACCACTCTTGTAGCCTACCTAAGATGGTTATATAAAAATAATATCGTCTCCACAGAAACTCTTTTTTACTTTGACTGGCTCATGAGTTGAAATTTTTTATATTTAAAAAAAGGTGAGCTTTTTTTAATATAAAAAATGTTTTATATTACATGTATATATTTAGTTAGTTATTATGACTCATGCCCGGGCTTTTAACTACGTGGTGATATCGTCTACTACCAGAGCTATATACAGAAAGGGGGCCGGTAGCTCAGTGGTATGCGTGCTTGACTTCTGAGCTCAAGGTCGTGGGTTCGTAGCCCGACCGAGGCCCTTAGTTTATTTTATCTGGGAGGTAAAATAAACTTAAGCACGCCGTCCTTCTGATGGGACGTTAAGCGATGGTCCCGAGCCTGTACGATGTCAGGTACTCGTTAAAGACCCTCACCCTAGATGAATAAAAATTTAGGGTAGGCAAAATTTAGGACTCCCACAGTAGAGTCGGGCTCATGTCCACCAGAGTGACGAAAGAGCGCTCTGGTAGTAGGCGATATGACCTCGTAGTTAAAGCCCGGGCATGAGTCATAAAACCTAACCTATATACAGAAAGTAACAGCTGTGCTATAATATAATACAAATTCTGTATTAGTAGTAACAGCTGTCTCTCTCTCTCGGCGCATGCGTGATACGTGTGTTACGTGTTACCGAAAATAACATAACGCAGTTTTCAAACATGGGGTGCGTCTACCAAATTATAAGACGTTGTCACGTCAAAAAAAAAAAAAAAAAAAAGAAACGCTGATGTAATAAATATATCGAAACGAAATACTATAATTTTCTTGAAACTGGCCTGATAAATGTAGTCCTTTTCCACACAAGATGAGCACTTTCGGTTGTTACAGCATCCTCAGACCCTTTAAAAAGAACATACAATATAAGCAACAATGCAACCACCAATTTAGATTAGATACATTTATTAGATTGGCAGTTATTGGGGTTTTAGCGTTGAGTCCCTTTGATTCTCCCTTCCCTTCGGCCGATTTCATGGAAAAGGTTAGGTTAGGTTTTATGACTCATGCCCGGGCTTTTAACAACGAGGTCATATCGCCTACTACCAGAGCGCTCTTTCGTCACTCTGGTGGACATGAGTCCGACTCTACTGTGGGAGTCCTAAATTTTGCCTACCCTAAATTTTTATTCACCTATGGTAAGGGGTCTTTAACGAGTACCTGACATCGTACAGACTCGGGACCATCGCTGAACGTCCCATCCGAAGGACGGCGTACTTAAGTTTATTTTACCTCCCAGATAAAATAAACTAAGGGCCTCGGTCGGGTTTCGAACTCAGGTTTTTGAGCTCAGAAGTCAAGCATATACTATTAGGTATTTTCAATATTTCTTTATATTGAAGGTATAAGAACACAAAATATTTGTTCAATATGTCAGTGTCTGTCTTATTGCTATATTTTATGGAGCGTTAAAAAATATATATCTAGCTGAACAAATAAAAAGTTGTAAAAACAGAGAAAGAAAAAACTTCAAGTCAGAATAAAATAAAGAAAAGTTAAAAGATAAAAAATAAAGTTTTTTTTTCTAAGAACTTTGTGAATTTTAAGAATGTGCTCAAAGAATGGATATTATTCAGGTACAACTTGTCTCAGTCTAGATGAACATTACTCTGGGTGAATGCTAAATATTTTTTTATAAAATTGTCGCTAAACCCCGTATGTACTTTCCCAGAACGAATTAATCAATAGTTAACTTACACAAGGCCTTCTGAATCATCGAACTAAATGTTGTATCGATACATTCATTACATCAGGAGTATTGGGGTTTTTGTGTTGAGCCCCCTCACTTCGGCAGATTCCGCGGAAAATTAATAAGTGTCGTCTTTATAAGCTTCTGGATACACATATAATATTTTGTGTCGATATATTACTTTCATTGGGAGTTACTGGCGCATCCGATATAACCAGGAGTTGTACGCACTCTACACAGAGCCTAAAGTGTCGCACTGGATTAGAGTTGCCAGACTCCGTTGAGCTGGACCCGTAAGACGGATGGACGAGGACCTTATACCCAGGAAACTGGTGAATGTGACACCGGAGGGTAGGAGAAGAGTGGGACGACCCAGAAGATGGCTGGAGACCGTGAACAGAGATGCAAGACGGTTTGGTGCGGTGGGCTGGTGGAGACTGGCCCAGGACTAGGGGTGCGTATCGATATACGATATATCATAAATATCGATATAACTTTGAGAAAATATAGATTTCTTGCATCGATACAGTGACAAGGCGATATATCAGATATCGATATTGTCCCTTCGATATTCCTTTAGTTGGAGAAGTTACGTTTTATCTATAATTTTTGTGCTCCTATCTCCTTGGCTCTTTTTTCTAAAGCTGGTCAAACAGTCACAGCTTCACGCATTAGATTTAGTGAAAAAACTGTTGGTAAGTTGCTGTTTTTACAATCCTTGGAAGAACGTTTTTGGCAGTAACATCAATGTATATAAGTATATGTATAAGTATAAATACAATGCTTAGATTGTAATAAGTTTTGTATAACCACTTCATCCCTTCAGCAGCAACTTTAATTTACGTTTTATTAAGAGCCAAAGGTATTTTTAGACACTTAAGCAGATTTTTATGTTACATTTTTCTAATGATAGAATTTTTTGATTAAATTCATTATAAATACTAGTTTCTTTGTTTTTTTAATTTTCCTTTCCAAATATCAACGATATATCGATATTTTTATTTTATTGTTTGCGATATTAGTACATGGATACTTACGATGCGATACAGTAACATTATAAAGTATCGATATTTCCTCCATGATACGCATCCCTACCCAGGACAGAGCGGCATGTGGACATTTCCTGGAGGAGGCCAAGGCTCTTGACGGGCTGTAGCGCCTATGATGTTGGCAGTTACCATCTTCACATTCACCGATACACAGAGTGAAAAAGAAAATGTCGTCGGTGAATCACTATGTACTTCCTCGAAAAATTAATAAGTGTTGTCCTTGTGGGGTTATGATTACATGTATAACATTTAGTTTCGATACATTCATTCTATCGAGAGTTATCATGTTCACAGGAACAACATACAATCACAGACAAATAGACTTTTTATTTTCATTTTTGGAACCCTTATATTTTGTCAACCTGGGATGTAATATGATGTAATATGACACCGGTTAAGAATTGTAACTCTGTCAGACAGAATGTTGTAATGTTGTCAGTTTTGATTTCGGAGGTTTCTAAAACGTGATATTCAAGGAAAAACATAGAATATCCAATTTCTGACCGATAACATAACATTCCATGCATAGCAATATAAGCCAAACAATAGAAGTTATAACAATATTTGCACAAGTTGAACCATAAATTTGTTATTAAAATTGCTACCACTGTTTGTCTTACAAATTAAAGTAGTTTAGAACACAAATGGGTTGAATCATTTCAAATTACAAAAAAAGAAATTCAAAAGAAACAACCCATAAAATTTAAAAAGGCACTTAAAAAGTACTTAATTTAATTGGAGTCTAAATAAAGAAAATGTACTTCCCCAGAACAAATTAATCAATTAACTTTTCGCTCCCTTTTCAAAATCTGTCGAACGTTTGCGCTAATATTCGACAGTTGACTTACATACCTAAAGCCTCATGCTAAATTTTGTGTCAATAAATTCATTATATCGGTAATTATTGTAGTTTTTTAGTTAAGCCCCCGGCCCGGAACACTCCTTTTCCTTCAGCCGATATCGCTGTTTGACAGATTATTCCCCATAAGGATTATTCCCCATTTAAATATGAAATTTCATGTCGATACATTTATTAGTGTATTGTTTGTGTAGATCAATATGAATTTAATAATACCTTACTTATATTTGGTAAAATTAGGCAATTAGGTATATTTATTTTCAATAATACTTTATTTCATTATCTTTAGACGTTTCGACTTACAAGTCATTTTCAATTCTAAAAACAAATTCCATTTAATAATAACAACACCAAAATTTTTGATTCTCATAACTATTTTTTTTACATACAATATTACAAAGAAAGACAGATAAGGTACTCACCCAAATACAGATTGATCATAATTTATTTTTCTATTCCTATATTCTACAACAGGAATGTCTTCAATTTTATATACAATTTCACATTTATCCAAAATAAAACCTTAAATCTTTCAAAAAAAAAAAAAAAAAAAACAATATTAAAAATTAATTATTAAATCCACATAATAATAATATTTATTTGCGTTAAACTATAACATATAACCGATAATAAGTTAAGGATCACCTCAATAAGAGGAAAAAAAAGGAAAGAAGTAATTTTGACTCGGTTACGCATAGGACACACGAGACTGACCCATGGATATCTGATGGCTCAGGAATCTTCTCCTCTGTGTCAGTGCTGCGGGGTGGGACTGTCTGTCAGACATATTCTAACTGAATGCATGGCATATAGTCCCCAGCGTGAGAATTTCAAACTTGCGGTGGATATTTCCTTAATTCTATCCAATAATAGCTCCCAAATTACCCAACTATTTCATTTCTTGCAATTCACAAACCTATTATCTAAATTATAAAACAAAATTGTCTCTATCACGTAGCCTTTCTATTCCGTATACAGCAATGTCGACCTTTATTATTATTAATCTGCGCCTATTCAAATTAGCCCGCTAGGATCCCCCCCCACAGACCTGCATCCATCATGCATCCATGACTCTCGGGGTCGAAATGTCAAAGAAAAAAAAAAAAAAAAAAAAAAAAAAAATGCTAATTTTATTGGAATTTATTTCTCCACTGCTAATTGTGAAAAAAAAATCGTCGGTGAATCACTGGCGATATACTTCCCCAGAGTGAATAATCAACTATAAGAACAATATGTTCTTGTAGAAGCGCTGTGGTATCAGGACCGCTTTAGGAATTCTCTCCTCACGCCGAGCATGCCATCACTCAGAAGTAATTACTTTGTAAAAAGTTGTTTGAAAGTCATTAAAGGATAGTCGCTCTCAGTCACTTAGAAACAGCATCAACTTCTCTACAGAAAAAAAATAACCTAATAATAATTTCGAAAAAAGGTAAAAAAAGCCACTTTTCTGAACAAGATAAAGTAGTTATCGAGATGAAACTGAAAATTAACCTAAATGGGAAAACAAAGAAAAGTCTAATTTATCTGTCCTCTCTCTCATTTTTTGTTTTTTACTGGGAAAGAAAAATTATTTTCTCTTTTCGGAAATTCTACAAAAAAAAAGGGAAGAGATCGAGTTTAATTGCTGGGGAGAGGGAGGGGAGTTGATTCAGTATTTATCAAATTGATATATATCGATCTGTTTCTATGATTGAGCAACAAATAGGGCCGCATATAAGATTTCAGCATGGAGGGGGAAAGGTCTACAAAAAAGAGAAGAGATCGAGTTTAATTGCTGGGGAGAGGGAGGGGAGTTGATTCAGTATTTGATTGATATATATCGATCTGTACGGCGTACTCATGGGTTTTTTCACCTCCTATATATAAAACCTATAGTAGCGCCGGTATATCTTGGCCCTTCGGGGGGGGGCTGTTCAAGGAGTGGGTGGCGGCGTTGCCAAACTCCAAGGCAACTCCACAACCCTCTCGTACAATAGATGGCAACGGGGAGACGTTCCCATGGCGACAGCGTCGTTTTCATGGGTATGGGTTCCTATTGGGTATCCCCTCCCGTTTCCCCCCTTCAAGCGAACTGGCCACCCCCCCCCCCCCCCCCCCCCCCCCGAAGGGCCAAGATATACCGGCTCTACTTTAAGGGCCTCGGCCGAGTTTCGAACCCGCGATCTTCAGGCAAGCAAGCTACCGGCGCCCTCATGGGTACTGCCAAAAATTTTAATGGGTCGTCACACATGAAAAGTCCGTTTTTTTGAACAAGAAGTAAATGAAAAAATTGACTAACAAATAACATATATTTTATTCAAAATATTTTCCATTATTTTCCACACATTTTTGTCAACGACTAACCAGTTTTTCTATACCAGTTTTGAAAAAAATTTGAGTCACGAAATAAGACAAAATCAGAAAAAGCTTTGTTCATCTCCAAATCATTTGCAAACATTTTTCCTCGAAGAAAGTTGTCCAAGCTCCGAAACAAATGGTAGTCAATAGGGACAGATGAGGGGAATAGGACGGATGTGGTAGGGTTCCATAGCCAGGCTCCTTTATAGTGTTCACTGTCTGAATTGAAGTGTGAGGTCTGACGTTGTCATGCCACAGGACAGGACCTCTCCTATACACCAGTGCCGGCTCTGTTTTGATCAAATTGATGATCAAAAATTAACAGAAAATCACGTGTTTCCATTGTCAAAAAACTATAATATGAATGTCTATTTTTAAGGAAAACAAACATTATTAGTAAATAGAGAATTATCTAGTGTTTATAGCAGATTGTAAATATTTTGTTGGTAATCAACACGTAAAACTTTAGTCCTCTTCAAAGTGTTATGAAAACAAAAACGGACATTTCATGTGTGACGACTAGGGTTCAATCGAGACCACAAAGTATCGATACTTTTACTCATGAGTAGTATCGAATAAAACTTACGACACTACTCAAGTATCGAATAAAAAGTATCGATACTTGATCGTATCGATTGAATGTAGTAGTTCGTTATAATTAATTTTTAAAAATGTATAAATCTACATAGATATTAATAAAAATATTATCGATTCCATGGAGTACTTCGTTATAATTAATTTTAAACCATACCTATATAATAATAATAATAAAAATCACAATAACATTTGAAAGGTATAAATGAGATATTGTAGTGGGCATAAGAAGCAAATAAATCAAATCGAATAAGATAAGATGATATTATTAAAAACATACCGAAAATAATAAAAAGCCTTATAAAATAAACATACAATTTATTTTTACTAAGTATATAAAACTACTGGAGACTATTTGTGTTCCCACAATATTTCACTTTTTAAAACACTTTTTGCAAGTCGCTGAGATCGAAACGTTCTTATTGTAATAAATCCACACTTTCGCCGTAGGACGAGGCATTATAATTTCTAATTGACAGAATGTAAAAATAAAATAAAATGGTGAAATCGTAATCCTGTACACGGTTCTGTTCAAAATTAAACTAACGTACCTATACCTTCATAAACGATAAACCATTTAATGTAAATAAGGTAAGAAAGAAATTAGGACGCATCACGCAGACTCACATGAGGTTATCACCATCGATATATATCATTTGTCCGTGGACCGTAATTTGAGTTCAGTATTTCATTGCATCAAAAAATAAAAGAAAATAATTTACAATTATTGTAAGAAGTTAAACGGTGAACGATTTTGATGAATTAAAAAATGTATATAATTTTTTTAATTGTTGAAATTTGAAACGAGTACTTTGAATCGATACAAGTACTATCTATTCGATACCTACTTGGTATCGGATAAAAGTATCGATACTTTACTTGTATTTACTTGTATCGATAGATCCCTAGTGACGACCCAATACATTCAATTTTGCAGTAATTGACTTTTGGGTTGTATGAGCTTATGATTGCGGGTTCGATAACCAGCCGTGGTCTTTAGGATTTTAATCTGGAAAGTAATGGGACGTTAAACGATGGTTCATAATTCGAGTTGGGGAAGTGATTCACCGATGATTTTTTTTTTTTTTATTTCGGGAAAAAACCTCTCTTGGAGAATTTTGGTACTACAAAAACTACCATTTTTTTTTGTTTAAAAGTTGAAGTAGGACATTACATTCTGGTGGAGGAACCCAAACCATTACATGGAGACACCAGTTGTAGTTGAGTGTCATGGAGGCCCATCCTGAAAACTCCTCCTTTTTTCAACATTTTTCAATTTATATATTTTATACACATTACCCTTATTTCTATATATTTAAAAACAGATATAGTTTTCTAAATAAATTTTATTTCAATCTTTCTCTAGAAGTAATTTTGTAACTTGTGGCAAAATTACCGTAAATCACGAGTAGCCTTAGAGTTTATTAGATAATCTGTAGAGGGACTTACCCTCGTTATAAAAGTTTTTATATGGTCTTCGGGGTCGTCAGAACCACCGGAAATGTGCTTTCCCAACTCGAATTTTTTATCATAATTTATGTTTCCGCTTTCCTTTCTAATCCTTATTTTTCCAGAATTCTAAATCCACATATAAAAATCCATTCAAACAAATACGTTTTCTCTCTTTCTCTAAAACCCCTTTTCTGTCATGTCTCATTGAATGAATATTTCGTTTGTGTATGTTGGGTTAATTAAATAAATTTGAAATAAATAATTAATATATAATATAAAAATAAATCAGTAATAAAATAAAATAACCACATTTCCTGTAGAAAGGTTAGGTTAGGTTTTATGACTCATGCCCGGGCTTTAACTACGAGGTCATATCGCCTACTACCAGAGCGCTCTTTCGTCACTCTGGTGGACATGAGCCCGACTCTACTGTGGGAGTCCTAAATTTTGCCTACCCTAAATTTTTATTCATCTAGGGTAGGGGTCTTTAACGAGTACCTGACATCGTACAGGCTCGGGACCATCGCTTAACGTCCCATCCGAAGGACGGCGTGCTTAAGTTTATTTTACCTCCCAGATAAAATAAACTAAGGGCCTCGGTCGGGCTACGAAACCACGACCTTGAGCTCAGAAGTCAAGCACGCATACCACTGAGCTACCGGTGCCCTAAAAGAAAGTATTGCTAGTCTTCTACTGAATTTAGATTTCTACAGTAATTTCTGAAAAAAAATTCAATTAATAATTATTGCATTTGGATTTCTTTTAAATATAATAATGAGATGCCATATTGTTTTTCTAAATGTCAAAAAATGTTCAATCTAATCCAAATTTATTGCATTTTTGTTTTGTTTCCTGGATCAGGTATTTGGAAAATGTCAAATTTCAGTGAAAAATTGGAAGAAGTGACATTTTGACTATGCGAGGCTGGTGGCACGAAGAGCAACTAAGTGACAAAGTGAGTCAGTGATTGTTCAGGCGAGATCCCCGCCTAGCTTCCATAGATAAGGGGGGCCCCGCAACTGCCTCTGCCCACGCCACCTCAGCCTCTCCCCTGATTACACCCACATTATCAACCTGATATCTACCAACTGTTTTGTCACTTCACTGACTCCTCTCTATAAATCAGTCTATCTCTTTCAAACTCAGATTCTATTTTTATTTATTTACTAGCAGTAATACCCGGCGTTGCCCGGGCAACTTTGACTTTTCTCCTAATATCTCTCATTCGAATCCTATTCAATCTTGTGAAATAGACAATATTTTTTTTTTTAACTTACGTTTTTCTAGTATAAAAGTACATAATTGGTTCAATATGAAAAGATACATGTGAAATTGACAGGGGCGTAGCCAGGATTTTGAGCAGGGAGGAGGGGGGGGGGGGGGTCGCCCCCACTCTTCGCCCGGTTTGCGGACTGAGATCTCTATGAATCCAATCCCAAATGATTTTAAATAAAACGCAACTTTCAAAGACCAATATCTCGAAAACTATTGCTCGTACAAGAAAACTAAAAATACCGGAAAACCTAGTTTTTTTTGTGAAGAATATGAAAATCCTAATTAAAAATTTGTAAAAATTAAATTTTTTTACGATTTAATTTCACTGAGGTGTGTTGTGTCGATGTTTAAGCCTATTTCTGATTCGTGTTCTTATACCCTGTTTTTAAATTGTCTCCCAGTTTGACTTACAAAACCAAATTACATATTAAATCTAAAAACCGTATAGAAGCGAGAAATTTGAAGAATGTGATTTAGCCCGACTTTTTTATTTAAAACATTTTTATTTCGATTTTTGTGTAGGATTTAGATATCCCGGTTGTTCATCAGTTTTAACAAATATTAAATCTAAAAACCGTTAAAAAGCGAGAAATTTGAAGAATTGGATTTAGCCCGACTTTTTTCGAAAAACATTTTTATTTCGAGTTTTGTGTAGGATTTTACATATGGAGTCTATCGAGCTCAGGGTCGCCACTTAGAAATCTAGCCAAGGCACTTAGGTCAGATGTTTTAATCGAGAAGATAAAAATAAATTTGAGCACGTCGTCCTTCGGATTAGACTTTAAGCTATGATCGAGAGCCTTTTCGTATGTCAGGTACTCGATAATAACTCGTATGTTATGTATCTAAACCTGGGTAGCTGAAATTTCACGTAGGTTAAAAATAACTTTGAGCACATCGTCCTTCGGATGGGACTTTCCCGATACATCTGAATCTGTCTATCAGTTTTAACTAATATTAAGCCTATAAACCGTTAAAAAGCGAGAAATTTGAAGAATGGGATTTAGCCCGACTTTTTTCGGAAAACATTTTTATTTTGATTTTTGTGTAGGATTCAGATATCCCGGTTGTTCTCTATCAGTTTTAACAAATATTAAATCTAAAAACCGTTAAAAAGCGAGAAATTTGAAGAATGGAGTTTACTGAGCTCAGGGTCGCCATTTAGAAATCGAGCCAAGTCACTTAGGTCAGATGTTTTAATCGAGAAGATAAAAATAAATTTGAGCACGTCGTCCTTCGGATTGGACTTTAAGCTATGATCGAGAGCCTTTTCGTATGTCAGGTACTCGATAATAACTCGTATGTTATGTATCTAAACCTGGGTAGCTGAAATTTCACGTAGGTTAAAAATAACTTTGAGCACGTCGTCCTTCGGATGGGACTTTCCCGATACATCTGAATCTGTCTATCAGTTTTAACTAATATTAAGCCTATAAACCGTTAAAAAGCGAGAAATTTGAAGAATGGGATTTAGCCCGACTTTTTTCGGAAAACATTTTTATTTTGATTTTTGTGTAGGATTCAGATATCCCGGTTGTTCTCTATCAGTTTTAACAAATATTAAATCTAAAAACCGTTAAAAAGCGAGAAATTTGAAGAATGGAGTTTACCGAGCTCAGGATCGCCATTTAGAAATCGAGCCAAGTCACTTAGGTCAGATGTTTTAATCGAGAAGATAAAAATAAATTTGAGCACGTCGTCCTTCGGATTGGACTTTAAGCGTAATCGAGGGCCTTTGCGTATGTCAGGTACTCGATAATGAGTCGTATGTTACGTATCTAAACCTGGGTAGGTGAAATTTCAGTTAGGGTAAAAAAAACTTTGAGCACGTCGTCCTTCGGATGGGACTTTCCCGATACATCTGAATCTTTCTTTGGTTGACCATCTTCGTTTCTGGATGCTGCATATCTACCAACATTGCTGTATTAATTTGTTTTTCAGAAAATATGTCAAAATAGTCCCTCAAAGCACATTTATATTCCACATTTCTTCCTTGATAATTTTAGTTGGAACCAAACGGTAAGCTATTTTATCTTACATATGGAGTCTATCGAGCTCAGGATCGCCTCTTAGAAATCTAGCCAATTCACTTAGATCAGATGTTTTAATCGAGAAGATAAAAATAAAATTGAGCACGTCGTCCTTCGGATTGGACTTTAAGCTATGATCGAGAGCCTTTTCGTATGTCAGGTACTCGATAATGGAGCGTAGTATGGTATGTATCTAAACCTGGGTAGGTGAAATTTCAGTTAGGGTAAAAAACCTTGAGAACGTCGTCCTTCGGATGGGACTTTCCCGATACATCTGAATCTGTCTATCAGTTTTAACTAATATTAAGCCTATAAACCGTTAAAAAGCGAGAAATTTGAAGAATGGGATTTAGCCCGACTTTTTTCGGAAAACATTTTTATTTTGATTTTTGTGTAGGATTCAGATATCCCGGTTGTTCTCTATCAGTTTTAACAAATATTAAATCTAAAAACCGTTAAAAAGCGAGAAATTTGAAGAATGGAGTTTACTGAGCTCAGGGTCGCCATTTAGAAATCGAGCCAAGTCACTTAGGTCAGATGTTTTAATCGAGAAGATAAAAATAAATTTGAGCACGTCGTCCTTCGGATTGGACTTTAGGCCATGATCGAGGGCCTTTCCGTATGTCAGGTACTCGATAATGAGTCGTATGTTATGTATCTAAACCTGGGTAGCTGAAATTTCACTTAGGTTTAAAAAAACCTTGAGAACGTCGTCCTTCGGATGGGACTTTCCCGATATATCTGAATCTGTCTATCAGTTTTAACTAATATTAAGCCTATAAACCGTTAAAAAGCGAGAAATTTGAAGAAGGGGATTTAGCCCGACTTTTTTCGGAAAACATTTTGATTTTGATTTTTGTGTAGGATTCAGATATCCCGGTTGTTCTCTATCAGTTTTAACAAATATTAAATCTAAAAACCGTTAAAAAGCGAGAAATTTGAAGAATGGAGTTTACCGAGCTCAGGGTCGCCATTTAGAAATCGAGCCAAGTCACTTAGGTCAGATGTTTTAATCGAGAAGATAAAAATAAATTTGAGCACGTCGTCCTTCGGATTGGACTTTAGGCCATGATCGAGGGCCTTTCCGTATGTCAGGTACTCGATAATGAGTCGTATGTTATGTATCTAAACCTGGGTAGCTGAAATTTCACTTAGGTTTAAAAAAACCTTGAGAACGTCGTCCTTCGGATGGGACTTTCCCGATATATCTGAATCTGTCTATCAGTTTTAACTAATATTAAGCCTATAAACCGTTAAAAAGCGAGAAATTTGAAGAAGGGGATTTAGCCCTACTTTTTTCGGAAAACATTTTTATTTTGATTTTTGTGTAGGATTCAGATATCCCGGTTGTTCTCTATCAGTTTTAACAAATATTAAATCTAAAAACCGTTAAAAAGCGAGAAATTTGAAGAATGGAGTTTACCGAGCTCAGGGTCGCCATTTAGAAATCTAGCCAAGTCACTTAAGTCAGATGTTTTAATCGAGAAGATAAAAATAAATTTGAGCACGTCGTCCTTCGGATTGGACTTTAAGCGTAATCGAGGGCCTTTGCGTATGTCAGGTACTCGATAATGAGTCGTATGTTACGTATCTAAACCTGGGTAGCTGAAATTTCAGTTAGGGTAAAAAAAACTTTGAGCACGTCGTCCTTCGGATGGGACTTTCCCGATACATCTGAATCTTTCTTTGGTTGACCATCTTCGTTTCTGGATGCTGCATATCTACCAACATTGCTGTATTAATTTGTTTTTCAGAAAATATGTCAAAACGGTCCCTCAAAGCACATTTATATTCCACATTTCTTCCTTGATAATTTTAGTTGGAACCAAACGGTAAGCTATTTTATCTTACATATGGAGTCTATCGAGCTCAGGATCGCCTCTTAGAAATCTAGCCAATTCACTTAGATCAGATGTTTTAATCGAGAAGATAAGAATAAAATTGAGCACGTCGTCCTTCGGATTGGACTTTAAGCTATGATCGAGAGCCTTTTCGTATGTCAGGTACTCGATAATGGAGCGTAGTATGTTATGTATCTAAACCTGGGTAGGTGAAATTTCAGTTAGGGTAAAAAAACCTTGAGAACGTCGTCCTTCGGATGGGACTTTCCCGATACATCTGAATCTGTCTATCAGTTTTAACTAATATTAAGCCTATAAACCGTTAAAAAGCGAGAAATTTGAAGAATGGGATTTAGCCCGACTTTTTTCGGAAAACATTTTTATTTTGATTTTTGTGTAGGATTCAGATAATCCGGTCGTTCTCTATCAGTTTTAACAAATATTAAACCTAAAAACCGTTAAAAAGCGAGAAATTTGAAGAATGGAGTTTACCGAGCTCAGGATCGCCATTTAGAAATCGAGCCAAGTCACTTAGGTCAGATGTTTTAATCGAGAAGATAAAAATAAATTTGAGCACGTCGTCCTTCGGATTGGACTTTAAGCGTAATCGAGGGCCTTTCCGTATGTAAGGTACTCGATAATGAGTCGTATGTTACGTATCTAAACCTGGGTAGCTGAAATTTCACTTAGGTTTAAAAAAACCTTGAGAACGTCGTCCTTCGGATGGGACTTTCCCGATATATCTGAATCTGTCTATCAGTTTTAACTAATATTAAGCCTATAAACCGTTAAAAGCGAGAAATTTGAAGAAGGGGATTTAGCCCGACTTTTTTCGAAAAACATTTTTATTTCGATATTTGTGTAGGATTCAGATATCCCGGTTGTTCATCAGTTTTAGCAAATATTAAAACTAAAAACCGTTAAAAAGCGAGAAATTTGAAGAATGGAGTCTACCGAGCTCAGGGTCGCCATTTAGAAATCTAGCCAAGTCACTTAGGTCAGATGTTTTAATCGAGAAGACAAAAATAAATTTGAGCACGTCGTCCTTCGGATTAGACTTTAAGCCATGATCGAGGGCCTTTTCGTATGTCAGGTATTCGATAATAACTCGTATGTTATGTATCTAAACCAGGGTAGCTGAAATTTCACTTAGGTTTAAAATAACCTTGAGAACGTCGTCCTTCGGATGGGACTTTCCCGATACATCTGAATCTTTCTTTGGTTGACCATCTTCGTTTCTGGATGCTGCATATCTACCGACATTGCTGTATTAATTTGTTTTTCAGAAAATATGTGAAAACGGTCCCTCAAACCCCATTTATATTCCACATAGCAGTAATACCCGGCGTTGCCCGGGGAACTTTGACTTTTCTCCTAATATCTCTCGTTCGAATCCTATTCAATTCTTCAATAGTACATTCATGATGTTATAATTTTCAATTATTCATACGGAATAACGCTTATAGTCCTTCAACGGCAGACATTCCAGCTAGTAAGTTTTTAGGACCCCTGGGCACCATAGCTAGTACGCGCCATTCAAAGGCGGAAACCACAGCTAGTGAATACTTAGCATCACTGGACGTCCTAGCCAGTGCATACTTAAGAACGCTTGTGACCACAGCTAGTATGTGCTTTGCAACGGCGGACCCCATAGCTAGTACGTAGTTAGAAACGCTGGGCACCACAGCAACCCCACCTCCCGTTCAAATTTTTGAGATGTCACATAGTGTATTTTTTTATTTCGCCTTTAAAAATACTACATGTGAAATTCCATGACAATTGGATCATCCGTGACCGATCACTATCTTCATATTTAGGCCTACCCTCCTTCCCATTCAAAATGTTGAGATGTCACATAACGTATTTTCCAATTTGCTCTCTAGGAATACTACATATGAAATTCCATGACAATCCGATCATTCGTTAATGACAGCACTATCTTTATATTATGCCTACACCCCCCCCCCCCCCCCCCCTCCCGTTCAAAATTTTGAAATGTCACTCAGCGTATTTTTCAATTTGGTCTTTAAGAAAACTATCATAGATGAACCACTGATGATGAAGCTATTGCATTGAAAACCGGTTCTGGTCTAAAATAAAACAGTGGGAAGACAACGTCTTTTATTTATATGAATAATAAACGACTTCTAAATTGAGAAACGCGGACATATTGTAGAAAAATATAATATATAATTACAGCATCACTTTTCCCATTTGTTTTTTGCTTTCTCAAAAAATAGCTATTTCACTCTCATTATCAGTATCTATAATACATGTGTCCTCCAGGTATATTATTCTTCTGTTAATCAGAATCTTCCTTAGTCGACTTATATTTAAACACTTAGTCAAGCATCGAGGTGTTTAATATAGAGGTCGATTCAATAAATATGTTCTATAAAAGTAAGATTCTGATTGACAGAAGGAATATAGAGGACACTTGTATTATAGACACTGATGATAGGAGTCCTTAATTTATGGCATAATATATATTATATATTTATTTATTATATATTATGGTATAATATATATTATATATTTACTTTTTCTTCTTATTGATATATGTCAAAGATATAATGAATATGTTTAATTATTAACAATGATTGTACAGTCCTAGCTCACTGCTCACCCTCCCACACTCAGACTCCGTCTTCTGGGTAGCCTATTTAACATTTGTCTTGTCTCTAAAAGAATAAAATTTGGATAAAAAAATAAATAATAATAAAAAAAATATATTTTCTTTCAGAGTATTTCTACAATTGATTTTTTTTTTTTTTTTTTTTTTTTTGATGATGTGGTCTGGGAGTAATGGAGAGTACATACCATTTCCTCGCTATTTGCCCAAGACTCAGTGACATTAGGTTGAAATGGTTTGCAAGAGAACAACTAACCGGGGATGAAATGATGAGGTACTTGAAGGGGAAATGTTGGACCTCTCTTGCTGATTATTGTAGACGAGCCAAAAATATCATAGTTTAACCAGAATACAATTTAAATCATTATTGTGATCTAATGCTATTCTATTTTTCCTAATATTATATATAATATTACTTACTACTATTTAATCCTATTATTATTTACTATTTATTTATCTTTTTAAGTCGTATTAATTTTTATTATCATTTTATTATAACTAGGCTCAAATCTTATGATTCACAATTAATATCTGATTGAACCAGAAGATTATGATTATTTGGAAATTTTAAAGGTCAAAGATATATATTGATAGTTGTACATAATTATTTCATTATTTCATTTCTTAACATAATTTCTTCTTTATTTGTAAATTATGACGACTACACTCTGACGGTCATCTGACCAAGAGGTCGTCTTTGATATAAGAGTTTTTATTTTAAAATTATTTGTATATGTGTAGTTTATTTATAAATAAATAAAGACTTAATAATATAAAATTTATTTTTAGCAAACGTTCATTCAAGATTCCTATCCTATGAAAGGACAATAAATTCAGATCCTCCAAAGCTATTTGTTATTTTTCTTACAATCCTGATTTATTTGCAGCATCCTCCACAACGTATCACTGCTCGGACGAGGGCACCAGTAGCTCAGATGAAGCATGTTAGCCTACTAAACTCAAGATCGCAGGTTCGAAACCCTGCTGAGGCTTTTAGGTTTTCTATCTGGGAGTTGCAAAAAAACTTGAGCCCGCCGTCCTTCCGATAGGACGTTAAGCGATTGTTCCAAGCATTTACGATGTCAAGTACTCGTTAAAAACCCCCGCCCAAGGTGTATCCTAAACCTAGGTAGGCAACATTTAGGACTCTCACAGTAGAGTTGGGCTCATGTCCACCAGAGCGAGGAAAGAGCACCCTAGTAATAAGCCATATGAAGAAAGCCCGGGCATGAGTCACAATACCTATTACTATAATTAAATTCAATCAATTGTTATTAGGGTATTTTAGTCAAGTCTCTTTCTCTTGTCCCGGAAAATTAATAGGTGCCAGACTTACGGAGTTTTGAATTTAAATATAAAATTTCATGTATTGTGTTGCGCCCTTCTCTGTTTCTGGATACACATAAAATTTCGTGTCTATACATTCATTCTATCAGGAGTTATCGTGTTCATAGACACACTGACAGACAGCATTATCTTATTCATTTTTGGAATCAAGGGATCGAAAAACATAAATTCCTCTGAAAACTCAACATCGAGTTTTTAACGGATTGCCTATAGGGGAAGTTATTCCTTACAGCTAGGGAATAATACATTAGGCCTTAATTTATAATTCCTCTATTTCTTATTTTGTAAAATAATTTCTTTCCTGAAAACACTGTTTTCTAGTTAGTTAGTTGTTATGACTCATGCCACGGCATTAACTACAAGGTCATATCGTCTACTACCAGAGCGCTCTTTCGTCACTTTGGTGGACATGAGCTCGACTCTACTATGGGATTTTGCCTACCCTAAATTGTTATTCACCTAGGGAGGGATCTTTAACGAGCACCTGGCATTGTACAGGCTCGGGACCATCTCTTAAAGTCCCATCCGAAGGACACAAGGTTTTTTCACGTCCCAGATATAAACCTAACGGTCTCTACCGGATTCCGAATCAGAGACCTTGAGCTCAATAAGCAAGCACGCATACCACTGAGCTCCTTCAATGTTTTATTATTAAATAAATAATTTTATTAAATCTTTTATGGTTTTAAATAAAAAAATAGAAAATAATATATGAGTTTTCTTTCTTTTTCATGCATGTGATGCAATGGTTTTTATTTTAATTATTACTGGGGTGGGTGGGGTGGTGATAGAAATTAGATATACAAATACCTAGTAAAAAAGAAAATGAATTAGAATAAATTTCTGTAAAAACTCAACATCGAATTTCAGACCGATTACATAATTTCCATACATGGTAAGTTTTGGAAGTAATACTTGACCTGAGCCGATTCTGAAAATCTAGTTTAGTGAGCAGTTTCTCCACGGGGCAGCGCTCCTGTCCTAATGGTAACAAAGCCTTATCAAAATGTTTTAAGAAACTGCAAGTTAATGTTTACATCCATTATTTTACAGGTTGGGAATGTATATTCACTTCTCACAATTATATCTTACTTAAATAGCAAGGTGCGTTAATTAATTACGTTATATTACTAAGTAGTTAATCAGTGTGACAAATGTTCCAATTAGGGTGTTGTAAGTACACACTACTCTTGATTAAACGGGATAATGATGGCAGCGGGAACAGTGGTTGAAGAAAAATCATGGTTAACTCAAAGGTAAAAGTAAACATGGATGTTTTTCTTTAGAAATGTAAGTTAATTAAAAATATGTTTCTCTTTGATGTGGTTTCGCCAATCTTCGTCGGAAAATTTCGCCATTCATTTCTTGTAATCATAATAGTATTTATTTTGAAAGAGCTTTCTTTATTTGCGTAAGGTTTTTTCTCTTCATTTGTCTTATTGACATTTAAAATTTTTCCGGGTTTCTGGAAAATAAGTGTATCATAATTCAATGTTAACATAACATGTTACATCCAAATCCATGTGTCTAAATGTTGAGCTCCTACTGTACTACATAATAAATTTCAGTAAACACTTTTTACTTGTGAAGAAAATATAAGTGTGACACAAATCAAAACGTTTTGGTGAAGAAAATATAAGTGTGACACAAATCAAAACGTTTTGGTAAATAAACTAGGGAAAACTCAGGGAGGGAAACACAAAAATATCCGTTTATGATTTTAAATTATAATCTCTGTTTTTGTTTATTTTCTATTCATTTCAGTTAGTTTGTATTTTTTTTACTTCAAGAGTTTTTTAAATTTACTCTTGAGCAGTAGCATTGTTTTTAATTAACTGATTATTTTTGATTTGTATTTAGTGTATAAGGGTAATGGTTAAGGAACCTTATTGTATAATTGTACCTCTGTAAATACGACTGTTATAATCAACTCTTCTTCTTCTTCTATTGATAATTTTTTAAATAAGAAAAAAATTATTAATTTATTTATTTTCTTTAATACCTTAACATTTTTCAATCACAAATAGACGTGGATTATGCCTATTGGGGACACCACTTTTTAAAAAAACGTATCTTGTACTCTATGTCAAAGGAGTGCACGTATCATAAAAAACATAAACGTTACAAATTTTTTAATCGAATTTTCTCGAAAACCGTTAGTCTTACGAAAAAAAGTAATACTATGATTTTTGTAGGTAATTTTGTAAGCTACAAATTTGTGAACTACTATTTTTTCGATAAAAGTCACCGTTAACTAGTTTTTTTGTGACCTTTGACCCCGCGTAAATTTTTAGCGGCACATGTATCGGTAGGGACTTATGGTATATTGTTTAGAACCACAAAAGGAAGGTTCATGCAAAAATCCAGCTTTCCCCTATTTTTTCCACTCTGCAATGTCTCTATTCCCTGTATTATATTGTATGTACCTCTGTAAATGCGACTGTTATAATAATCTCTTCTTCTTCTATAATATGTTAACATTGAATTAGTATACACTAATATATATATATATATATATATATATATATATATATATATATATATATATATTATATTTACTTATCAGTTTTTACTATTTTCGCTCACTAATTATTTGATGAACACATACAAATAAGAAGCATAATAAAAATATGGATGAACTATAATAATAAAAACAATTTGTATTGAAGGAAAAGTGTCTCTTATTCGGATTCTTTACTTCCAGCTATACGAAGTACGTAGGGATAGGGGAAGTTCTGTAATCGGTCAGAAATTCGACGCGACTTTTAACGAAATTTCATGTTTTTCAACCTTTTTCCAAAAATGAAAAAAAAAAATGTCTATGAACACGACAATTCCCGATAGAATGAATGTATCGACAGGAAATGTTATACTTATGTGTACCCAGAATTCTCTAAGGAACTATCGATTTTCAGTCAAAGAGAAGGGGGGATTTAGGGTGAGGCTTAACACAAAAACTTTAATAACTGCAGTAGTAATAAACTTTATTTTAGAAAAAAACGATGGTCCCGAGAGACTCCCGTAGTAGAGTCGGGATCATGTCAAACAGACCGACGAAAAAGCGCTCTGGTAGCAGGAGATCTTGTAGTTAAGCCCGGGCATGAATCACAATAACTAGCACAATTTTATTCTATGTTATTTATTGATTAAATTATTTGTTTTTATATTTATGCATTTTAGTAGCCTGTGTTTCTTATGAGCTTGTCTTGGTTTTTATTTGCATGATGGATTTTTTCGTAGACGGCCTCAAAAGCCGGTATAGCATAAAATAAATAAATTGAATCTGTGAGAGGTCAAACTTTATTTTTATAATGCAATCTATGATATATTTTTTATAATTTGACCATTTATAAGAGATGTATTTAAGCTTGTCTGATTTGTTCTGTTGTTCAGGGGTAGCTGTTCTCTTCGCAGTGAGCTGGCTTCCCTTCGGTGTCTTCTCCCTCCTGGCAGACCTCTTCTACGACCCCAACTCCATTGATCCTCAGTCCCTCTATGTCTCTCTGGCAGCTTGTCACATTGCAGCAATGAGTTCTGCCGTCTCCAACCCTGTTGTCTACGGATGGCTCAACTCAAACATTCGCCGAGAGTTGACTCAACTGTTGCCCAGTAAGTGTCTTCGCCGACGACCCTCACCCACCGAGGCCACAGCCACTGAGCCCAGCCCTACTCTTCTCCTCTGTCAGAATGGACAGAAGCCGCAACAGCCGTCAGCAACCACCACCTACACTGCACTCTAAACACTCAACCATACTGAATTTTGAATCTTTTTCTGTATATTTTATATTTACTCTGTATTTTGAAGTTGTTAGTAAACAGAGCCCTCCTTTCGTCCTTGACATTGGTCTCCAATAATCAGGTTACTTTATTCAATTAAAAAAACGACCTATGTTTTTGGGACATATAGTATAACACAACCTTCAAGGACACCTAAAATACTACAAACCAGTATTTTCTGATATATTTAACGCATATTTTCCTTTCACTGATTAAATTATCGTTCTCTATCATTTGAATATGATTAATGTCATTAATAATAATGGTGACACTTTCATGCCATACCATTATTTCAACATCTCAATCTATGACTAAGTCAGTTAGAATCAGGAATTAGGGAGGTCACCATTGGGTGATTATTCCCCTTTTGATATGAACTCACATTTTTTCTACAGCTCATTTTCTGGTGTTTTTTCTTCCCCTGATCTTGTAATTCTATGTTAAATGTTTACACCAACATTTTATGATATCCAATCCTCTCGATTCCAGAAGTCGTCTGTGAATCACTAGCAATTTATTTCCCCAGAACGAATTAATCAATTAACTTTTCGGCCTCCCCCTCCAAAACCAGTCGACCGTTTGCACTAATATTCAACAATTGACTTACATATAGACTCCTAAATTCTCATACTAAATTTTGTGTAGATAAATTCATTACATCGGCAGTTATTAGAGTTTTTGAATTGAGTCCTCTCCCTTGAACCCCCTCCCTTTCAGCCTATATTGTTGAAATTTGACAGGTTATGTCCTTATAGGATTTCGACTTTAAATATAATATTTCATGTCGATACATTTATTACCTACATCGGCAGTTATTGAATTGAGCCAGCTTTCTGATCGTTCTGTGATTTGGCTGAAAAGCGATAGGTGTTGTCGATACATTCATTATATCGGGAGTTATCGTGTTCACAGACAGACTTTTTTTTATTTTCATATTTGGAATGTAGAGGTCGGAAAACATGAAATTCCGTTGAGACTCCGCATCGAATTATTGACTAATTACATAACTTTCCCTATACTTCGTATATCTGGGGAAGTAATCATGTGTCTGTCTATGCTCAAACGATCGTTTGGTTCTGGAGGGACAGACAAAAATTAATTGAGTAATTTCTTCTGAGGGAATACATCGCTGGTGATTCACCAAAGATTTTTGTGTTTTCTTTTTTTAATCCATTTTTAGTGTTCCGTCCCAAAATTAGCAAATCCCATTTCAGGGGATAAATTGGGAAAGAAAAAATAAAAATGTTTTCAAGGGCATCGTGTACGGTGTCAAAAGAAAGCTTATTGAAGCCCGAATTTAACAATAGGTATGAGTATTTTTTAATGAATTTTTGAAAAAATGTTCGCAAAAAACGTTTAAAAATTGCTGTCTCTCATCCTTATCACCAAAAGGATTGCTCAGAAAAATCATAAACATAGAATTAGGTGTGGATTGAGCCCAAATTATCAGGATTGAAAAATTCTAGCGCCATAAATTTTTATAAACAATTTAATTGTTTATCTTCTTATAACTGGGAGGCTCATGGCACGGAACACTAATTGTGCATGTATAGTTTGCACTTGCACGTTTTTTTAAAAATAACTTCAACATGAGGATAAATACATCGCTGGTTATTCACCAAAGATTTTTGTATTTTCTTTTTTTAATCAATTTTTAGTGTTCCGTCCCCAAATTAGCAAAACGGAACATTTATGGAATCACTTCGGTGTCCGTCCGTCCGTCTGTCACAGGCAATTTTCTCTGACTCTATTCGACGTAAAAATATGAAATTTAGCACAGAGAGAGTGTGGTGGCTCAATTGAATATGACGTGAAGTATAAAAAGTTGAATTTTGATTCCGGGGAAAAAAGCTTAAAAATTGCTGTCTCCCACCCTTATCACCAAAAGTAATATCTTCAACTTGAGGATATTCAAATCTCCAAGTTTTCTGGTTGTTGCATGTGGAATATATGAATAAAAGTCAAAAATAAGACTACTTAGGAAATTTATTGTTAATATTTAGATGCAATGTCTGATATGGCAGAAAGGTAGCTAATTGGGAGAAGACTTCTAGGTCTGGAGAAGGGACAGTGGCCGTATCTTTGAGCTAGATGGAGGTGGAAGAGAGTGGAGTGGATTGGAGTTGTCAGAGGGGGACATCATCTTCACTTCACTTGGCCTGATTAAACGGACAACTTACGACACAACTCCACCCAGGGCTAATATTGCCATTCTTACTGATTTCACTTAGTCTATTAGCCAACAACTTTTCATACTTTATTTTTTTTTTCATTTTACAAATAGATATTTACAACTGTATAAAAAATAAGTACAAAAAAAGCGAATGTGCTAAGAGAAAGATAATGGCAATGTCAATGGAGGACACGGATTACAGGATTATTCTGGGAACTAAGAGATGAAAATAGTTTTTTATACTTGGATTTAGCAACTTCGGTGACAAAAGGTACAAGTACGTTAAGGTCAGTGTGTAGAGTTTTGTTGGAGACGCAGTCGAGCATTGGCTACTGTACGAAGGATTTTGGATTGGCAGAACCCCAGAGTTCAAGTCCGTAAGTTCACATAGATTTGAGCACTGCGTTGTTTACAAGTCGTTTTGTTGTCTTTATATTAATGGGAGACACATAGCTGTACTAAATATACAGTAGAACCTCTATAAGTCGATCATCAAGGGAGACGGCAAAAAATTCGAGTTATAGAGTTTTCGACTTATGGAGGATTTCGACAGGCGGATTTTGATTCGACTTGTAGAGGTTAAGATTCATTCTAACTAATTTTGAGTTAGGTGAAATAAATAAAAATTCAAGTTACAGAGGTAACAAACATATTTATATTTATTATAAATCAACATTATTTCAAAACATCCTTAAAATAAAAAATATGTAGTATATGTGGGTATTAAAAAAAGTCAGTAATTTGTTTTTGCTTTAGATAATTGGTAGGTAATCCTATTTATTGTATACTCCTAAATTGTTTTCTAAGAAACAATGGTGTACATTGTCGGCAAATTTTTAAAGTCGGTAACTTATTTTTCTTCGAGCTATAGAGGTAATAAGTTTCAAATAATCGAGTTGTAAAGGTTGTAAAATAAAACTTTGCTATGTTCGAGATACAGAGGTCCAATTTATTTTTTAATAAATTGGACCTCTGTATCTAAGAAAATATGTACCAAAATGGCGTATAGGGACTCAATGATTATTTCGACTAATAGAGGGTTGAGATTTTGAGTAATGGAGGTTTTGGGGCTTGAAGGGAAAGGAACAAAACTTTTTTTCGAGTTTTGGAGGTTTTCGACTTATCGAGGTTCGATTTGAAGAGGTTCTACTGTATATATAAATTGAGAGAGAATCTCCTTACACGACCCAGAAGTTAAAGTCTCTTTTTTAGTAATTTTATCTCTTGGATGAAGGATTGCGAATCTATTGCCTGGGTTACTTTAGCAACTCTTTTATAGAGGTGTATTGTCAGATGACACGAACCGTTACACGTTCTGGATTTATATTGCTCTGACTCCCCCGGGCAACGTCGGATACTACAGCTAGTAAAGTATCATTCTATAATTATTTTTGTTCAATACAAAAAAAAAAATTGCGCCCGTTTACTTCACTATTACTTAGTTAATAAGTAAGAAGGACAGATATACAATTTGTTTTCTAGTCAGTCTATTATTGGTAGGAGGCGCTTGTCAGTCTTGCAGTCCACAGGTCTCACTAGATAGTGTCTTGAAGTCTCATGGCACAAATCAAACTTTTCACAGTTTACCTATATTATAATTATTATTGTAAATATTTTTTTTGCTATGGTCGTTAAGTAGCGGATAAGGAAAATAAAAGACTGAAATCAAAAATGTAAAAATATAAATATACAGCGCATACTATAAATTCTTAATTGATTAATACATACTTAAGTTAAATAAATATTTCCTTCTTCGATTTTGAAGTTGTTGACCAAATAACTGACTCGGTAAATTGACAATTATCTGCTTATTGGGACATTAGTATTATTACACTGGTAAATCAACTGATTATTCTTCTAGAAACACGAAATTTTTCACATTCTCATATCAAAATTCAGAATACCAAGTCCATATTTGACAAAATAGCTGGTTGGGAGTGACCTGGAAAGAACTATGGGCCCCTTCAATTCCAGTCCTCCCTAACCCAGCACTACTTCATGATATACATTTTTGTTGAATTTTCTCTATTCTAGAATCTTTTCAAGACACACATAATAATAAAAAAAATCATTTGGATTTTGGGGCAGAGCCAATTTTTCAAACATAAATAAATATTTGCTACATATTTTATTAACAAATAAAGCTTATTATATTGTTTAATTAAAGTATAATGTATTTATTTTTCGAGGAAAAATGAAATATATTTAATTTTTTTAAATTTGTATACACAAAATTTACAAAGTTTACTCAAATTGTAAATAGTTGTTGGAATTTTTAAATATTACATAAATGTTTCAAACTCTACAATTTATCTTTAAAAATAATTTTTAATAGATTATTTAATAAGAAATGTTTTATTAATATTAAAATTTTAAGAGCTAACAACTCTTTCAAGTATTCATAAATACATGTGACGTCATTGTTTAGAGCTTGATTTGTACATTAACGTTTATGTAAAATAGGGTAATTTTAAATTTAAGAATTTATATGTTTAATTGTTGTTACCAAATAATGTTTTTGTTTTTTTATTGTAGCTGTTAAATTTTCTATAGTATTTTTTTATTATTAATATGTACTTAACATTTAATGATAATAAATGTTTTATTAATTTCACGTTATAGATTTCTTATGTGTATAGTATTCTGTTTTATATTTTAAGAATCTAATTTCTAAGTTAAGTATAAAAATCTTCTATTACCATATATACATAAGATATATATATATTTGTAAATTTATTATAGAACTTCGTAATTATATTTAATATATTATGGAATCGTGTGCAAGATTGAAGATAAATAAATAATTTATAAACATTTAATAAAAAACAATAGTACTGTATAGTATGAATTATTTACAAAGAACTTCAAATAATATTCGTCTTAAACCATACTAAGTTATGCCATGATTTTTTTTTTTTTTTAATGCAAAAAACAAAGATATAGTACAGAAACGGCCTGAAATTATTGTAAATGTATTAATATTAAAGACTTTTAAAAGTAAATTATAATATTATTATTTATGTAAATGAATAGACCTAATGTATTACTTAATATTAATGTTCGTAAATTTATTATTACATTTCAAAATACAATAATTGTAAATATAATATTAAAGTTACATTTTGAAGAGGTTTTTTGGGGCCTGAGCCAGACCTACCCCAAAGTTTTAACAATTTATGGGGTAGATCACCCCTTAGGCCTCTTCTAGAAAATAAAAAAAATAATGTACATATAAAAAAATTAATGGAAATATTATTGTTGTGAGAAGAATAAATAAATAAATAATTTCTGTAATCTGTTGTATTGTTGTATATTTTATTCAGTTCGTTGCTATATTTTTTTATTAATTTATTTTTAGTCAGTAATTGGCTGAAATTGTCAAAAAGAAAAGAGGAAAGGGAAAATTATTTTAAATAAATTTACTTTTATTATACGTTATGTGTATTATAAATAAAGAGATTTTACGAATTAAAATTTTTTTTTTATACACCAACATAACCAACATATTATGGTCTCTCAGATTATCTCTTTACTGTTTAGATTTTATTCTAAACATTGAAATGAGAACTAAATTATTGAAACTGGAGTTGGTTATTGTGACTCAGACCCGGCCTTCAACTACAAGGTTATATCGCCTACTACCAGAGCGTTCTTTCACAGCTCTAGTGGACATGAGCCGGACTCTACTATGGGAGACTTAAAGTTTTCCTAGTCTAAATTCTTTTTATTCAGCTAGGATTGTGGACTTTAGCGAGTATCTGACATTATACAGGCTCGGGACTAGTGCAGAAACGTCTCATCCGAAGGAAGACTTGCACAAGGTTTTTTTCACCTCTCAGATAAAAAAAAGATAAGGACCTCGGCCGAGTTTTGAACCCGCGATCTTGAGCTTAGTAAGCAAGTACCCTACCTCTGAGCTACCGGCGCCCTCTGCCTAATAAATATTTTGCTTTGAACAAAAAAGTAAACAATTTTTACATATTTTTGTTTTCCATTTAATTTAATATTCAACGGAAGGAAGTTTTGTATATAATTAATATACATTTTATGTATATATATATATATATATATATATACGTTTTATATATACATATATACACCTTATGCGATGGTCCCGAGCTGTACGATGTCAGGTTAAAGACCCCTGCCCTAGGCGAATAAAAATTTAGGGTAGGCAAAATTTAGGACTCCCACAGTAGAGTTGGGCTCATGTCCACCAGAGTGACGAAAGAGCGCTCTGGTAGTAGGCGATATGACCTCGTAGTTAAAGCCCGGGCATGGGTTATAATAACTATATATATAGTATATATATATATAAAATTTGGAAGTAGTTTCTTGAGGTCTAACCAGCCCAGCGAGTCCATAAGCTGATCTATCATCTGATATAGATGGACTTGTGAATGACGATAGATGGTGGTTATATTTTTCAGTTTGATTGACCGATTGAGCTCTCACGTTGGGGCAGAATTGATGACTAACTGAGAAATAGAAGTCTATGATCCTATCTTCTGAGATAGACATCTCCTGTGAAATTGACACTGAAATTTTAAAAATTATAACAGATTATACCAGCTAAGTTGAAGAGTTCTGGATAATAACAAAAAAAAACATTTCGTTTCGATACATTCATTTTATCATGGAATCTACAGGTCGGAAAACATGAAATTCGGTTGAATGAGCCTCATCGAATTTTTGGCCGATTACTTACACAAAAGAGACTTTTGCTTGAATAGGATAACTCAATTTGATATTCCCCCTTGTTGAAGTTTGTTTTGGGGCAGACTGGAGAGGGGATCGAGAGGCAACCCAAACAGTTAGCATCCAACTTGACCTGAATGGTGAGTATATAGTTCTATCTTAACTCCTCTCTACTTTTTAGCAAACTTAAAAGGGAATTGATAAACAACCCTTATTTGACCTCTTAAATATATTTATTTTTTACACATATCAATATATTATTATATATTATCCATATCGACCCTTGCGAAAAGGCTTTATGTTGGGGTCTATCAGTTTTGGATTATTTATTTATACAATTTTTCCACCTATACCTTTTTCATGTTGTATAATAACATTAATTAAGTGAAAACACAAATAATGTTTTATTTATTGATGTGACTTCTGTGTTAAAAATGTAACAAAGAGATATCAGAGGAACAATATATTTTATTTACACCGCAACTAGTTTAGCCATCTTCAGGTAATCAATCTGAACATACATAAACCAACATTTTTCAAATTATATATATATATATATATATATATATATATATATATATATATATATATATATTCAATTCAATTCTTTTTTGGCCTTTCGGAAATACATCTTTTAGGCTCAGGATTCGGCCTGATATATACATTATTTAGTTTGAAAAAAATAAATAAATGAAAATAGAAAATAGTAATAATAATAAAGTACAAAGTAATAGAACCTAATAGTGAAAAAAAGTCTAGTGAAATGGTATTTTATTTAAAAATATCAATATCCTCTGATTTTTAGCGCCCTTTCACTAAGGTTTTGGTTGTTTGTAATGTTGAAAAGGGTCTTGTGAAGTTGCGGGCTCCTCAGTGCTTCTACCAGGTACTTTTTTCTTATATATATATATATATATATATAGTCATATAGAACACACATTGTAAATATTGAGCTTTTGAAATAAAAACATGGAGGCAAAAAAAAAAACTTGTGTTTTCAGTAAATATTTTTTATAATTGTATAAATAAATTCTATTAGGCTTTTTATTTTATAGATTTATTTTTAAACCCTACCCAATTTTATGCTGAAAAAAGAGTTATTTAATTTACGAATTAGGTTCAATTTTTTTTTTTTCGTAGAAAAACAGTTAATGGCAAGATTTTATTTTTTGTTGCACATTAGCATACTTTCTTTACTGCACGAAATCCGGGCTCTATTTATAATATTGTTGATAACGTTTCGCCACTATGGCATTATCAAAACATTTGTAACAAAATGAAAAAAATGTACTATACTGAATATATTTTTATATGGTAGTCAATATTAAAATTTGATTTCAGGTCACATGTTGTTAATTGGTCAAATTTTAATATTGACTACCACATAAAACTATATGTATATATTGGTTATACATTTTTGCAGGGATTGAATTTGAGAATTAATTTTTTTGTAAAATCAAGAAATAACAGTTATTTTTTGATTGAAAAAGTAAAAATCACTGATGATTCTTAAATAAAAGTCAAAAGCTAATCGGTAAGATTTATACATCTAGTTAAAAATTAACTGTAAACATTTGACTTATATTTTTTAAGTTAAGCATCAGGAATTGCTTATTGAGTGAAAAATGTTTGAATCAAAAAGAGAAATTACTTTTTGAGCGATATTTTTTAGATCAGAAATAAAACTCAAAACGCTGTATCTCTCTTAATATTGAAGTTATGGTCTTGCAGTTGGTCTTATTCGAATCAACTTGTAAAAATCTTTAAGAATCAATCACTTAACTTTCTCAAAAAGGAAACTTTTGTCAAAAACTATCTTCAAAAGTAGGAAATAGTTGTTACCAGTCGTGTACAAGGCCTGACAAAACTATTAGGTGTAAATTCAAAAAGAAAAGTATACAAGGACAAAATTAAATTTTGGCGTCCCATTTTGGCACATCGATATATCATTAATTAATTAAATCAGAATCTTAAACACCCCACTCAGATGCACTGTTTGAACAGTTCAATGGTAACTGAATTATACAGGGGGGATTAATGGCTGATGTAATACTGTAATACAAAAACGAAACTCCTCTAGAAAACTAAATATTGAACGTTGATCTTGTTTACAGAAACATCAATGCGTAAACAGCTGTTTAGAGGATAGAAAAAGATATCCTACTTTTTAAAAGAATTTTTGAAAAAATTTACTTTGGAAGAAACCGCAGAGATTGATTGTTATATGTACATATTTTCAAGCTGAATCAAATAAGACTAATTACAAGTAGATAGCTTTAATCGTAAGCGAGATAGAGCGTTTTGAGTGAAAAAAATATCGCTCAAGTAATGTGTTATTTCTGATCTAAAAAATTTCGCTCAGAAATAATTATGGCGGTGTGATTTTTGATTTATTGACAGAAAAATAAGGATTAATTTTTGAGGGAAATCACAAAATGAATTTTAAAAGCTATAAATAAAAATCAAGTTATGATTTAATTTATCAGTCATAAAAACTAATTTTCAATTTCTAACTCTGCATTTTTGGAACTCAACTCAAAAACCCTAAAAACTGACCATTTATCGACACAATATCTAGTATGAGGATTTAGAAGCCTCTATGTACTATTGAATCAACAATTGAATATTAGCGCAAACGTTACACTTATTTGGGGGAGGAAAATTAATTGATTAATTCGTTGTGGGGAAGTACATTGACGGTGATCCAACGACGACTTTTCAATTCTCGTGAATCAACAACCTATTTGTCTTCCTTTACACTTAACAATTCGGTACAAATTCGACTGACTGGAGGCAGAATGGCAGAATAGAGTATCTGTCAAGCGGGAGAGGGAAGAGGGACTGGCAGATCTGTCCCGGGAGACGTGTGCTGAATTGTTGACTTGAATCAACACATAACAAGCGCTACGCTTTGTCATGAAACCCCCCTCTATTCAGCTTCTATTCACTCTCTATTCAAATCTGCTTTCCTCCACTAGTTCACATTTCCCGGGTAAATATCTCCATATCTCTATGCTTCTATGCACACAAAATAGAATTTTTTTTTATTTGGTAAAGAAAAATGTTTACATACATATGAGTGCAGAGTATATATTATGCGCTCATAATAACCGAGTTACTATAGCTATCAAATTTTTGAAGGTCAACATGGCCCCCCAAAATAAAATAAAAAAAACAGTCGACGAAGAAACCGAAAATAATCAAATCCTTCTATTAGGAATTAATTAATTAAGTTCTCTCTCAACCAACAAAACTTATCCACCGTTGGGCAAAAGGCTGAAACCTCAGGATAAATTTTAAATCGATATAAGCTCCCGGACAATTTTTTTTTATATTTAGTTTAATTCAGACCTTTATTATTAATTCGCCTCTGGAGAATTAAAATAAATAAGCACAAATGTGTTCAAGTCACATTTACCTACGCCGTCAATCCTGTCCTCTCGTCATCATTAACAACATACTGATTCTCTCTTGAAACCAAGTTCGCTATCTCGGGTTTTACCTAGACAGTAGACTTACGTGGAACCCACATACACGACTTAACCGACAAGAACTGAATCGAAGATACTGACTGTTACGTCGACTACTTGGACCAAAATCGAAACTGACGACTAACAACAAACTTACGATTTACAAGACCATTATACGTCCAATTTGGGCCTACGGACTCGAACTTTGGGGTACAGCTAAACAATCCAACACCAATCGTATCCAAGCATTCCAGTCCGACGAATTGTCAACGCTCCTTTCTATGTCACCAATAAAGTCATACACAGAGATCTCAGTATTCCCACTGTCAATGAATTAATCACATCCCGATTCTAATCATTTCAAAAAACCTTTCTTCCTATTCAAATCCTCTCGCACGAGAGCTTTCCTCTCATTCCCATCCTGACAATCCTCCCCGCCGCTTGAACAGGAGGTGGCCTCGCGATCTTCTCTCTAAGGATAGTGAATAATGACAATTAACTTTCGAGGGAGTGTCAGCGCTGGCTGGCTTCTTCCATCAAGTGACGTTATATTTTTCTTTTCGACCACATATTTGCTTATTATGTATATATTTATATAGATTGCAAATAGAATAAAAAATAGAAAAATTAAAAATTTGCCAATCCAAACAAACAATATAAAAGCAGTGTTTTGTTCATTTAATGCCTAATAAAAATATTTTTTTATTTATATTTAAAATAATTCTATAAAAACGGAGTGTTTCAGGTGGGACAAAAAGATAGCACATTTTTAATCTAGAAAAAAATATAAATTTATTCAAAAATTTTATTTACACATAATTGATAAAATTATAAGTTTAGTAACCTGTAAAACCTCCTTTTTTCTCCAAAGCTTTTATCATCCGGTTTGGAAGAGATTTATATATGCTGAATACTTCGTTAGGAAAGTTTGGTCCATTGTTCTCTAGTTGCTTCCTTTAGCTCCTCAGTGGTTTGAAACTGTCTGCAACCACTATAAACAGATCTGGCTAGATCGCCCCATACATATATATTATATAATTTTGAAATCAGGAGATTTTGCCGGCCATTCTAGAACTTGGATCTTTTCTTTTTGAAAAAATTGTTTTACAACTTTCGCTGCGTGGACTGGCACATTGCCCTGCTGAAAAATAAAATTTTCCTTTGGGACTGATTCAACAAGGTATTTTTTAAATTCGATTTCAATCATTTTTAAATAGTCATGGGCAATCTGGCAAGCAGTCAAAGTGGAGTTGGAAGCAATTCTTAAAATTGAGCGTTTTACCCTGTTTGTTAAAGCACATGGTCTTCAAGGAATTTTTTTCATCCTATATCCTTCTGGAGATTTAAAAAAATTGGAAATCACTTTTCAGCTCCTACCTCTATTTCTTGAAATTTCAGAAATCGATAGTCCCCGATTTTTCATTTTTGAAATTATGCTTTGTTCCGCTGAAGTTAAACAATTTGCTCGTCTCATTATTCACAAATCCACTCTTAGACATTAGAAAGAAAACTGAATAAAAAATATTTATTTATTAAGTGGTATCAAAGTTCTCTCTATAAACAAATACAACTATGCTATCTTTTTGACCCACTGCTGATTCCAATGTTTACAAATTGATTCATAAAAACAACTTTTAATAAACATTGGCTAATGGAATTAGTTTTCAACTTCGATAATATACCCTGTATTATGCAGTGAAATTATTAATAAAGGTCTGAATTGAAATAAATATAAAAAAGGGGGGGGTGGGCTATCTTTTTGTCCGGGGTCTTATTTATTACATCCACAGTTATTAAAGTTTTTGAGTCGAGCCCCATCTGATCCACCGTCCTTTCCCTTCGGTAGATTCAGCTGAAAAATAACAGATGTCGTCCTTATATGGTTTTGTATGTATTCACATATATGTGAATCTCTCATTTGTAACTAATCACTGACATTGCTGCTGGTAAGAAGGTCTCTAGGCCATTGATTGGGGAAGTGTGGCAGAATGGAGGGCACGGAGGATTATTGTGGGAACTAAGGAGGGAAAATAATTTTTTATACTTGGATTTAGAGACTTCGGTAACAAAAGGTTCGTTAAGGTCAGTGTGAAGAGTTTTGTTGGAGATGTAATAAGGAGCATTGGCTATAGTACGAAGGAACCTGGATTTAAGGATTGGATGCGCTGGAGATTGGAAGCCTTGGCCGAACCCCAGAGTTCAAATCCGTAAGTCCATCTAGGTTTGACTACTGTGTTGTATATAATTAGTTTTGTTTTCAAAGTTAATTTTGATCTTTTGTCTAGTAGTCGTAACAGTTCCTGTTCATTTCTTGTCTTTTATACATACAACCCCCATGTGAGACTGAAAAGACAAGAAATGAACAGGAACTGTTACGACTACTAGACAAAAGATCAAAATTAACTTTGAATAGCGGACTTCGTTTTCCAAAGAGACGGGATTGTTGTTTTTAAGCTACTTTGGAAGTCAGGTATATTTGTGACAAAGAGTGAAGACGATGTGAACTTTTTGTACCAGGACTGAAGGGATATTAGGTGTTCTTGGAGGTGTCTGGATGATAGAACTGGGTCGGGATGAGAAGAGAGGATAACAATATCATCTGCAAAACTGTGTATACTTATTTCTAAAATCATATAACTTTGCTAACCTGTTTTAAGTTATTCCAGTTATTTTTCAGGAACTTGGGCGCAATTTAGTCTTTTTCTGGGGGCTACCGTACTTCTTTTACGTAGCGGTGGCTAATTTTGCCTTCGGTGAAATGCAGAGATAGATACACGAACAGAAATAATAGGTTTTTTTGGTTCACTTAAACCAATATAAGAAAAATACAACGTACAGGTTTTTCTTTAAAAAATGAATATATATTTACTTTATTTTACAAATGTTTTCACTTATTTTACAAATTTATTTAAGAAATGACGTGAATTTAGTGATTATATTTACAAAATGACTTAGATGATTCTGTACATCAGCCTTCTTCAGTTCCTGAAAAAAAAAGAGAACAAATATATAAATACTGTATAGAAACTAAAACTATATGTATATCTATTGCATTAAATAAATATGATATTTATTAATTCAGATTTAATGTTCTTATACACTCCGAATTCGGGCAGGAAGTACAAACAATCAACAGGGTGTCTTTTCCAAAATTTACCTTTCACTAATTTTCTAAAACTTTTTAGCGTAATTACGAGAGATTATCTGAAAGAATACAATTTTGACCCTCCCATCGTCCCTTATAGTTAAGCAGTACAGATTCTCGGCATATATACAGTTTAGCTAGTTATTGTGTAGTCATATCTATGATCACTGGGAATAAGTTGTTAAGTCGTAAAATGGCCAAAATGAGTTAAGTATACTGTGATCATCTCCCAAGCCATCTGCGCACTATGAAGAAGTTGGGAGTTCAGGACTCTAATACTTTCGGAATTATAAAGATGTGCGTTTCTTGGTATCTCGTAAAATTGTGTATGTTCTCGGTTAAATCAACTTAATCTACTTCTTTGAGGAATCATTCTCGAGATAACTGCATTTAACCAATTATTCAACTATTCCAAGTGAAGAGGATGTTTTCGGTTAAATCAACTTGCTCAACTTTAGAGAGGAATCATTCACGAGTATTTCAAAAAGTATGGTTAATAATTAGGTAAGTGATGGGGAATGATTAGGTAACTAAGGGAAAATCCAAGAAAGGATTAACAATATGCATTTTCATTCACGCTTATAGATTTAGAAGGTATATGATTAATAATGATGCAAACATAATTTATTTATTCCAAAAACTGAATTTACACGATTCCATTATTTCACACGATTACCAATTTATTCCCTGGGACCACAGATATCACCTACTACCAGAGCGCTCTAGTGGACATAGCCCAACTCTACTATGGGAGTCGTAAATTGTGCTTACTCAGTTATATTCACTTAGAGTAGGGGTCTTTAACTTTTAAGTACCGGACGCCTAACCTCCCATCCGAAGGACGGCGTGCTCATCACTTTGAGCTCAGTATATAAACACGCTACTCTGAGTTATCGGTGCCCGAGTTTAAAAACATTTGACAATTACGTTTAAAAAAGTAAAAACAATGTGTGGCGGGTAAATTCTTGAAAATTAGCTCGTAGTCTCCCTGTTAACAGGATATCGCCGAATGAGCGAAATCGTCGGTTATGAAGAAGTATGATTCTCATGCCCCTCTGAGATTTTTTTTTGTTATTTTTCCCCGAAATTTCTTCCTGGGGTGTCTTTATATTGACAATACTTCAAGGTGATTCCACGCCCTGTTTTCATGTCACAGTCTGGAAGAGTTGAAAATGAAACACCGAAATGGGAGTATACAACTTTAACAAGGGATTTGACAAAAAACTTAACTTCCAAGAAAATGTTAACTCAAAGAAGAAGAAGAGTGTCTAAATGGTTCTGAGAAAACAAAGGAGGTTCTTACAGACACAGGATCCTTGTCTACTCCCAACTCACGTTATTGAAATTTGAACTTTTCTTCTGCAGTCGTTATAAAAGTGTGACATTTCATACCTTTCAGGATTTATTGGAAATGTACGGCAAGTTATGTAATCAGTCAGACATTCGACGTTCCGTTTTCACAGGAATTTCTGTCTGTCTGTCTGTGAACAGGATAACTCCCGATAGAATGAATGTATCAACACGGAATTTTATATATGCATCCAAAACCCCATAGAGTTTCAGCCAAATCTGTCAAAAGGAAAATGGGGGGGGGGGGGGGGGGGGGGGAGTTTAAACACAAAAACTCTAATAACTGCCGTTGTAATGAATGTATCGACATGCAATTTTATATTTAAAGTCAAAACACCATAAAGATGACACCTATCAATTTTCCGAGAAATTGGTCGAAGGGAACAAAGGGTTTAGGGGAGAGACGTTACACAGAAACTCTAATAATTGCCATTGTAATGAATATATCGACATAGAATTTCGTATGTACTTTCGTAATCCCATAAGGTCGGCACATATACATTTTCAGTAGAATCGACCAAAACGAAATTGGGGGGATCAGAAGGGGAGTCAACACGAAAATTCCAATAACTACTTACTGATTAATGACTGCAACGACATGAAATTTTATATTTAAATTCAAAACACAATAAGGACGACACCTATAATTTTTCCGAGAAATCGGTCGAAGGTATGAGTGTATAAAAATAATAAACACATTAAAATGATTAAAGGTTAGGTTAGGTTAGGTTTTATGACTCATGTTCGGGCTTTAACTACGAGATCATATCACCTACTACCAGAGTTCTCTTTCGTCACTCTGGTGGACATGAGCCTGACTCTACTGTGGGAGTCCCAAATTTTGCCTACCCTAAATTTTTATTCATCTGGGGTAGGGGTCTTTAACGAGTACCTGACATTGTAATGGCTCGGGACCATCGCTTAACGTCCCATTCGAAGGACGGCGTGCTTAAGTTTATTTTACCTCCCAGATAAAATGAACTAAGGGCCTCGGTCGGGCTACGAACCAACGACCTTGAGCTCAGAAGTCAAGCACGCATACCACTGAGCTACCAGCGCCCTCAAAATGATTAAATTATAAACATTAAAAAATTAATTATATTTATTTTTATATAAAAAGCAAATCTCTTTTAAAACAAATGAGTAAAAAAAAAAAAAACTCGGCCATCAGCTGTTTTAATTAGTCTTGTGTAGACGAGTCGAGGCCTGGTTGAGAGGAGGTTGAGTGAACATGGGCAGTGGTGTTTAGGCTTAACTTGTGATGAACTAAATAGAAGTAAATTGACGGTGAAATTGTTCCAAAAAGAAGGTACTTTTATTTGTTTATATGTACAGGATATATACCTAGAAAAATATAACTTAAATTTTAGAGAATGGCCCAAAAATATAAAACAAAAAGATTGAATTAGTGTTAAGAATTTAGTTTTTAAGATTTTTTTCTTTCGATTTTTGTTTGTTTCAATGTTTAGTTTTTAATTTTAATAATGTAGATTTTAGAGACAAAGGCTCTAATAACTGCCATTGTAATGAATGTATCGACACAAAATTTAGTATGAGGAATCACAAGCTACAATGTAAGTTAACTATTGATTTTTAGCAAATGGTCGGTTGTTTTTAAAGGGAAAGAGTAAACTTAATTGATTCATCGACCCGGCTCCTTTAAATTAACAGGAAACAGACGCTATCATTTCCAACCCCACAAGTTCTCTATTCTTCTCTTCAAATATTCAATCATTTGTCCACCAGCCATGGCCTTCCCTCCCTCTCTCGCCGCCCTGATTCAAGAAAGTCAATCAAATTTCAAACCCACTTAAAAAATAATAATAAAAAAAATTCAATTTTCAGTTCAATTGAAAAATACAATCAATTACCTTTCATGATTTACCAATTTCAAGTTATTCAACCAAAATAATTGTCAATTTTACAGTTAAAATATATGTGATGTGACCATAACAGGATTTTCTTAAATCAACCACGTTTTTACAGATCACTTTCTTTCCCCCCTCCCTCCTTTCAAATTCATTTCATACTGGCATTGGTGAAAGTAATGTGTTGGCATCAGCGATTTTCTTTATTTCTTTGAACAACGTAATTCTGAGACTGACTTTACTTATATTCAAGTCCTGTATGAAATGAATTTGAGTGGGGGGAGGGTATATCTGTAAAAACGTGTTTGGTATTAGAAATTCCTGGTGTGGCTACATCATATATATATATTTTTTTTAACTCTAAAAAAACTAACAGTAATAAAAAATATTTTGTAATTCGATGCTATGCAATACAATTTAAACATTACTTTGAAATATTTCCAACGGATTTTTGATTCTACACAAATTTGAGGACTCAACAATTGGAAATTTAATAAGGAATATTTTTGGTGGGAAACAAGTTTTCGATAGGACTAACCTTTTTTGCGTAAATCAAGCAAACGTCTAAAGAAATGGTTTTTAAAAGGACATTTTAGGAACGTACTTCATACAAAAACTACCTTTGAGTTGTTTCTACAACTTTTATTTGAAAAGATTTTTGATTAGGTTATAAGTATAAGAGGTATCTTGAAAATTGTACTTAAGTCTCGGAGTAAAGAGGTCTCAATTAGGCAACCTTTCAACCGGCATTTTGAGATGGCTACACTATGAATACAATTTAGAAGTATTAGAGCACTAATTGAACTCACTCAAATTTTTAGCAAAAAAAATTACAATATACCATTTGACTGAGACAAGAGGCTGGATGCTGATTAGTTAGTATATACTTAGTCTCTAACGCATTCTAATTTGATATGCAGCCCGAGCTTCAAAACAAACGGATTAAGTGTAGGTGTACAACGATTGCCGACCTCTTGTCCAGGTTACCCCTTAACTTAAAGTTTTATACCAATACTGAGTACACTAACTAATTAAAAATAAGAATAAATAATATAGGACTTACATTTATCACCAGATAGCTGATTTAGAGAGAGCAGCTGACCCCAAAGAAGCCTTAGCGAGGAGTGCGGAGGAAGCGAGGGAACCATGAGCAGTGGATCCAACAGAACTCAGGGAACCGACCGATCCAATAGATCTCAGAGAACCAAGGGATCCAAGAGAACTCAGAGAACCGACAGATCCAAGAGAACTCAGAGAACCGACGGATCCAAGAGAACTCAGAGAACCGACGGATCCAAGAGAGTTGATAGCACCGAGAGATCCAATGGATCCAAGAGAATTGATGGCACTCAGAGAACCGACGGATCCAAGAGAATTGATGCCACTGAGAGAACCGATGGATCCAAGAGAATTGATGCCACTGAGAGAACCGATGGATCCAAGAGAATTGATGGCACCCACAGAACCGATAGATTGACCCAGAGAAGCAACACCGACGGGGACGAGCTGAGGTACAGCGACGGAATAGGGTACTGCCCTGTTAATGTTGACTGGGACAGCCTGAGGGACTGGGACTTGAATAGGTGTGGCCACTGGGACAGGGATAGGCTGGGGGACAGCGTAAGGTTGAGCCCGTGGGACAGAGACCGGAACAGCTCGTGGGACATCCACAGGGATGGGCTGGGACACAGGGACACCCACGGGACGAGGCACGTCCACAGGGACGGCATGTGGGACCGAGATCGGAACGGGACGGTTCACAGGGACCGGGACAGCATGGGAGACAGGGATCCCGACAGACTCTTGGATGGTGTTGACTGAGGTAGGGACGCTGCGCACCCAGCCGGCGCCCAGACCAGATCCCAGGCCAAGCGAGCCTGCTCCCAAGCTAGAGAGGCCGATAGAGTTAGCTCCAAGTCCAGCAAGTCCAATAGCATTAGCGCCCAAACCAGAAAGTCCGATGGAATTGACGCCCAAGCTGGAGAGTCCGATAGAGTTAGCACCCAATCCAGAGAGTCCAATGGATTGTGCGCCCAGGCCGGACAGCCCCAGACCAGCAGACTCCAGACCCAGAACACCCCTCTTAGCGTTCTTCTTCTCGCCTTCGCAGTTGGCTAGGGCCAACAGGGCAGACACAAATATCACCTGCAAACAGAAATACACTCATTAAATACACTATATCAATGGCTCCATTATAGTCTCCCACCTATGGAACCCTAAAAATGGAAGCAGCCGTTAACTATAAATCCTGGGCAAAAAATAAATTTAAGATATATAAAAAATAAGTGCAATGGTACCTTGAAGATCATATTGAAGATAGATAGAGGGAAGTGTTGTACTGGAGATGGGGAGGTGAACTGTTGACATGAAGAGGTCCCAGAGGGGCTTATATAGGGCGACAGGGCCCTCCCTCCATCTTGTTAAATTTTATAGAGGGGGGCCTCTGGTCAGCTGAGATTGGGGGAAGGTCACCAGGCAGGTTGTACACATCTAAACAGAAGTCAATACACTTTCTATATGGATATCAGTCGGTGAGACTCCGTTCCTTATTTATTCATCTTATAAACATTGATTATTTATTTTAATTTTAGAAGTTTTAAGAAAAATATAAATAATGGAGATAAATATCAGGCGCAGAATGTTCCCTTTAAGCAGTGTCAGCCCGAGTCTATTTCCAGGGTAGAGCAAGATCTGAATTTGGCGCCCCTCTCTCACCCTGACCATGAAGTAGTAGCAAGTGAAAAAAAAAAACATTTTTTGTAAATGTTTTTACTATATAATCAAAAATTAAATTATTATATTATAATTTAATTAATTATAATAAAAATAGTAACACAACATTATGATTTATGATTCATTATCATTGCATAAAAACGAAAATGTATCATCTAGTAAAAATGTCTTGAAATAAAGATTTTTTTCAATGATGGATTTTGGCGCCTCTCCGATCCGGCGTCTAGAGAGACTGGTCTTCTCGCCATTAGGTAGGGCCGGCCCTGCCTATAAAGAACATTATAGCACATAGGGCTAGTATACAAAGTTAGTATATAGTGTGGTAATGAAAATTATGTTAAATGAAAATAATTATATCAAATAATAATTAAATTCATATTCAATTCAGTCTTTTTTTTGTTTTATATTTTGGCCATTATTTATATCAATGTTTTTTATTTTGGGCATATATATATAATGTATATATTAGTAAATAAAAGTATCTCCTTTGCGCATCTATTTCAATGTTATATTACACCTTTTTGGTTCACCACACCTGAAGCCTAAACACTTTTCTCAATCCTACACTATCCAACCTTCACATCTCTTCTCCTCTCATCTTAGACTTGGACTCGTCCACTCTAATTAGAACAGCTGATGGTTCTTTTGTTTTCCACTCATTGGTTGGTTTTAAAATAAAATGCAACTTAATATATTTATTTACCAAAATTTAGTTACTTCACTGTTTTTATACAAATAAATATAATTTTTTTTTTTTTTTTTTTTATTTATTTATATATTTACAACGGCATAATAACATTTGCCATTAGCAATTGTGATAAATAGAGCAGTGTCAGGTGCGTGGCTGTACTGCTGAGGTACGTGACCGAAGAGGAGTCCAGGCTAGTCCTGGAGCAGGTCCCTCTGCCATATCCGCTTGAGGCGTCGTAGTGGATTTGTGGGGAGAATGTTTGTAGATAATTCTTGTATAAGTGGATTGGCGTGATGATGGAGTTTGTCGTGTAAATTTTGATATCGTGTCTTGATAACAGAAGGTACAAATGGGATATTGAGGTCATTATGTAATGTGAGGTTGGAAACGTAAAATGGTGCATTGGCAATGTGGCGTAGTATGATGGATTGTATTGACTGAAGGCGTTGTATGTTTGATTTTTTGGCTGATCCCCATATCTCGATGCCGTAAGTCCAGATGGGTTTTAGTATAGTGTTGTAAATGTGAAGTTTGTTTTCAAGCGATAATGTCGATCGTCGTCCAATGATGGATTTCAGTCGTCCAAATCGTCTTTTGAGGTCTGTGCGTTTCAGTCTGATATGAGTTGTCCAAGTTAAACGTCTGTCTAAATGAAGTCCTAGATATCGTACAGTGTCGGATGCAGGAATGGGCTGGTTGTTAATGTAAACTGGTGGACAAGTGTTGTGTCTGAGGGTAAATGTGGTTTGCAGAGATTTGTCTCCATTAATTTTTATTCTCCATTTGTTGGCCCAATAAATATAATTAATTTTATAATATTTTAATAATAACAATGTGTCGACATGAAATTTTATATGTGAATCCAGAACACTCTAATGATAACACCTACTGTTTTTCAGTTAAATCGATCAAAGGGAAGGGGGGATTAGTGGGGAGACTTAACACAAAAACACTAATAACTGCCAATAGAATGGATGTATCGACACGAAATTGTATATCTGTAACCTGAACCCTATAAGAACAATATCTATCGATTTTCAGTCAAATCGACCAAAGGGAAGAGGGGTTTCGAAAAGTGGCTCCTCAACCCCCCCCCCCCCCCCCCTCAATAACTGCCGATGTAATGAATTTATCGACACAAAAATTAATATTAGGATTTAGGAGCCCCTATGTAAGACAATTATTTAATATTAGCGGTTTTGGAAGGAAGCGAATAGGTTAATTGAATAATTCGTTCTGGGTAAGTACATTGTAGGTGATTCACCGACGATTTAGCGAGTCAAAAAACATAAAATTCCGACCGATTACATAACATCTCCTATACTACTTACATAGCTGAGGTACATAGGATAAGATTTGGGGTTTAAAGACGCAAAACAGCAAAGGTCATCAGCGTCCAGTATATTTGGCGGCAAATCTGTATATCTGTAGAATTTCAAGGTCATGCTCCAATTCGACATTTCTTTATTATTATTTTTTTCACATGGATGCATTCGTACTAGTCAGTGGAAATAAATAATAGTGAAAAAATAAAAATAAAACAAACAGTAACAATAACAATAAATATAAGAATAAACAAACAGCAGTAACAGTAAAAATATAGACACCCGGGAATACATAAGGATATTTACAGAAACATGCATTCAACAGAATATACATATATACTCATACACACATACCTCATATAGATATGGATAATAAGCAAAAAATAAGTAAATAAAGATAATAAGAATATATACAGGTAACCTATAGCCTTTCTTTATTTTTATTTTTTTATTATTTACCCTTCTTCCTATTTTTTCCCTTATTTTTTTTTCTTCCCTCATTCTTCCCTTTCTTCTCCTTATTCTTTTCTTCCTTTTCCTCCCGTTTCCCTTCTTTCTTCCTTCTTCTTTCCTTCCTTTCTTTTATTTTTTTTTTTCCTTCTTATTTATTTATTTATTTTTTCCAATTTATATGTACATAAACATAGCCCACGCGCACATACCCCTCACATAAATTTATATAATACATAATACAGAAAAAATACACATAGCTGAGGTAGATCTGTACCAATGTAGTTTTGTTTTGTTTTGCTCAACTATAATTTCCCAATCCAAAAATGCCAATATGAGCCCAAAATGCCCAAGTTCCAAGACACTCCATATTTAGAAACAGCTGATTTGCCAACTCTGTCAGCTGGTTGGCTCCTAATGTTTTTTTTCTCATCCTTTCCCAGGTTTCGTTGGGTTGTCTGCTTAAACTTGAAAGACCTCTTTCTACCTGAACCAGTTGTGACACTGCCTACTCCATTGAAAAAAATATGTCACTTCCTGATTTCTTATTTAAAATTTCGCAAAATTACTGAAGTACTCTTCGCAAACTGGTATTTCACATTAAATCCTTAAATTTTATTTTTGGGTTGTGTAAGGAAATTATGAAATTCATACACACATCATCACAGCATTACTTCTCCCAATTTAATTTTTGAATTTTTTAAAAATTATAGATGTTTCGGGAACTATTCTCATCATTAGTATCTATAATAAAGTAGACTCTCCGTTATCCGGCGTTGCTGGGACCGACGTGACGCCGGATAACGGAAATCATCAATCAATGAGAAAACATATATCAATTAAAGCATAAAAAAAGTGTTTTTGGTGAGCTAAGGAATAAAACACGTATGTATTTTGTTGATAACATTTATTAAATTGACAAATATGTACATACTGAACATTGATTTATTATATGTACGTACATATGTATATTTATCCAAGTATTAAAAAGATATTTTAAAATCTGCGTTTAATTACATACATATTTAAAACAAAATCTAAAATTCTAAAAATATTATTTGTTAAAAAAAATCTTTAATTTTCTTTTGTTTCCCTAACACAACACTGTTCCGTGCTGCATAGTCCCACCACTTCTTTAGTGTTAAGACGTCTGAAAAACGATCCAACGATTCTTTTCGAGAGTGTTTCTGTGGAAAAAAATTAAACTTTGACTTTACTAGTTAAGTGTTCATTTCCCGATAAGACGATATTATTGTGCCACGGACGGGACGGTACCTTTGTTTTTCTATTCTAGGAAACATTTTTTTATAAATGTTTGATGTTCAACTATGTATTTATTATAATTTATTTATAGGATATTAGTGAAGTAATAAAATATTGTATTAGCGTTCCCTTCATTATAAATACAATGTACATATATATGTATGTACAATAAAAATACATGAAAGATTCGTGAGTTATGGAATTATTATGTGGTCGTAAATACACATGGCTATATATAATTGATAATCTAATAATTGAATGTTATTTTTAGTTTGACAAATTTGATATTATTTTGCGAGCGCCGGATAAGGGAGCGCGCCGGTTAACAGAACGCCGGATAAGGGACAGTCTACTGTATACGTGTTCTTTTTGTTAACATTCTGTCAATCAAAATCTTCCATTCAAATAACACTTTTGACTTAGTGTTTCTGTGAAGTATCATGCCCGAATCTTGTGACTCAAGCCCGGGCTTTAACAAAGAGGTCATATCGCTTAGCAGAACCATCTTTCGACGCTCTGGTGGACATAAGCTTTAACTCAAAAACTCTAAAACTTGTAATGAATGTATAGGCATAAAATATCATATGAATATGGTTTCAGAGTGATTGCAAAAACTTATTTTATTAAAACATTGGGGAAGTACATTCAGTGATTCATCGACTTTTTTTTTTAAGTGAAAGAAACTCTAAAAAGCTCTCCGGGAGGAAGTTAAAATCCTATTAAACTTTTTGAGCTTGCTAAGTAGTTTCAATGGCAGTTGTTGCATGACTTTTCTAGGCTAGGCACTAATGCAAGCCATCGGCATTTCGTGCTATTCCTATTTGCAGCTATCATAAACATAATTTTAACAAATTTGTATAGATGGCAGCTATATTTCCCAATTGTGGTGCGCATTTGCTCACCGCTCGCCTAAATGTGAAGACAAACGGTGGAACGGAAACTTGCTCCCCAGAATATGATTTTATGAGTAAAGTTTAGTTCTTATGTATTTGTCCTTATATATTGTCACAAACTTCCAACTTCTAATTCTACTAAATAAGTAATAAAGATGTATTAATCCAACTATATATTTTATTTTTATCACAACTAGTTTCGGTAATTTGCCATCTTAAGGTGGTGAAATTTGTTAGAGAAGGGGTCACACATATCAATCTGGGACTAGTTGCATGCTGACTGCTACCTGAAGACGGCAAATTGCCGAAACTAGTTGCATGCTGACTGCTACCTGAAGACGGCAAATTGCCGAAACTAGTTGCATGCTGACTGCTACCTGAAGACGGCAAATTGCCGAAACTAGTTGTGGTAAAAATAAAATATATACTTGAACTGATATATCTGTATTACTTATTTAACAAGTAAGTCCACTACGTCCGCCTACTATCCAGAAATATATTACTACTTGTGACTTTACGCCATCTAACAACATGCGTATCAAGTCCTTCCAATCCAAAGTCTTAAGAACAATTGTCGATGCTCCTTTCTATGTTTCCAACCTTACCCTCCACAATGACTTAAAAATTCCTTTCGTTATTGATCTCGTCAAGTCCTGCTTCTCCAAATTCCACAGTAACCTTTCTTCCCATATCAATCCAGTTGACTCGACTCTTGTCATCCCATTCCCATCCAGATAAACCACCCCGAAGACTGAGGCGGCACTGGCCGAGAGACCTACTACTATAATTTAGCAAAAATATTTAGGAACTGCTGGTGGTGACCAGCATGTACTTCTTTTCACCTTCAGCTCTCCTTTCCTTCTTGGCCTGCCTCCACTGTTGGACAGTGACAGTGGACCGTAGCCATCGCGCCAGTCCACGGCCGTCCATAGCAACATGTATGTATAACATTGTAAATAAACGGAGAAAGGAGAAGTTTACCTATTCCCCAACGAAATTAGGGTGATGTGACCGACGCCCCCCTCAGGAGGTCAGGGCACCCAAAAAAAAAATAAAAAAGGACAGTGACTGGCGGGGCGAGAGGGCAGGGAGGGACAGAGAACCGGGTGTTTCGAGGGGTCTCATGCAAAAGGACTTCTTATGTTTTTTTTATTTCATTTTTATGATTATTGTTTATTATTATTTAAATTTAATATTTTCACTTTGTTGTATATATTATAGTTTTGTACATAGACAATTATTTTGTTATGTATATTGTATAAGTGTAGGTCTATTATATTATCCTATAGTTTTCTTATACTTTATTTTTTATTAGATATTATTTTATTATTATTATTTTGAATTTTATTTTAATTTTTTTGTTTTTATATACTTTTTTTTTTTTCCAATTGTAACATCAAATTTACTTGTGATTACCGATTGTAACTATTCAAAATAAAGAAATTAAAGTTGTAAAAATTAAAAAACTGCTGATGTAATGAATGTATGGACACAACATTTTGTATGAGGATTGAGAAGCCACTATGTAAGTGGAAACGTAATTAATTTGTGTTGGCGAAGTACATAGCGGGTGATTAAAAAAAACAACATATATTTTCCTGTGCTTTGAGAAGTCACTCAATATTCACCACGCAAAGCGGAATAAGAATAGCAAGTATATAAAATATGTTAATTAAAATTTGTTGTTTTTTAATTTATGTAGCAGTTTGCTACTGTTGAAAGAAAATAACAGTTAAAGTAACAGATTGATAAATAACACCCATCCGGGCTTCTGTAGTTTGCCATCCTATGGGGTTGTGTTAAGCCATACAACATCAAGCGTCCAGTCCTTCCAATTCAAAGTCCTAACAACAATTGTCGACGCACCCCTTATATGTATGTATCTAATCTCACCCTCCATAATAAGCTTAAAATTCCTTTTGTTAACGATCTCATCAAGTCTCGTTTCCTAAAATTCCATTTAAAACATTCCTTCCACGAAAATCCTTTTGTCCAATCTTTGTCATCCCGATAATCCTCCCCGGAGGGCTGTTACATTAAAGTATGTTATGTTGTGGGACACACTCCTTTCAGGCTCATACGTCAGCTTCGACAACAAAGTGAGAGAGAAGATAGACCGGAGAGTTGCTGCGGCCAATCGAGGCTACTAGGCTCCAGGGTCACCTCAGGTCTCGACTGCTTACCAAGCCAACAAAGGTGCAGTTCTATAAAACTCTGTCAGACCTGTCCTGACTTATGGGGCAGAGACCTGGACGATGACCAGAGCAGATGAGAGAAGCCTCGAGATATTCGGGAGAAAAGTTCTCTAAATCCGAGGATCCTAGGCCCGGTCCAGGAGAACGGCATGTTCAGGATTAAAAATAATGCCGAGGTCGCTGCGGAGTTTGGAGAGCCCAAGGTCACTGACGTGATAAGACTGGCGAGTCTTCGATGGGCAGGCCATGTGCAAAGGATGCAGGAGGCTGAAACCCCACGAAGACTGATGGTAGTGATCCCGGAGGGAAACAGCGGACGAGGAAGACCCAGGAAGAGATGGATGGACGCAGTCGATGGGGACGCAAGGAACCTTCGGTAGCAAAACTGGAGAACGCTGGCGCTGGACAGGAATCTTTGGGGGAAGTCTCTGGAGGAGGCCAAGGCTCGAATGGAGCTGTAGCGCCGAGGATGTATGTATGTATGCTACTATTGGCAATACTGGAGTGTTGGCAATGGCCAGTTTCCCCTCATATTCAGCTTTTTCTATCCCTCTCGGTCTACCACCACTGCTAGTCAGAGCGAGGTGGTACGGGGGATCACCTGGGCTACCGTGGCCTCCTCTATCTCCAAAAAATTGGAGGAATGATGGCCTCATCGCGATGATGTTTCTGGGGATCTCGACCTGAATTTATTTATTATTTTACATTATTTTATTTTAAAACATTGTCATCAAATTTACTAATGGTTTTATTTTACCGATTGTAATATGTTCAATAAAATATTTTTAAAAAATTCTAAACATCCAGTTAGCAGTTATTTAAAGACTGTTCCTAGACTACGTTGCTCTAGAATCTAGTCCGAGATCCTGTTATTTTCTAAACACGCCTGCGCTATGAAAATAACTTCTAGTCTAGATGATAAAAGGATGATTAACATAGAATTTACATTGTCCACAGTTCGTCCATTGTCCACACTGTTTAAGTATTTCATCGGATACGTACCTAAACTCTATATCTTATGTAATAATTTTCTGGAAGGAACATTAAAAGTTGCAGGAGGATCACCGACTATGTACTTCCTCAGCACGACTTAAATAATAACGTTTTCTCTCCTCTTCCACAGTCATTCGTTTGGGCTATAACTCTGTATTTGAATCACATTGTGGCTTCTGAATTCTCATACTAAATTTTGTGTCAAAACATTCTTTACATCGGCAGTTATTAGGATGTTTCGAGTTGAGCCCGCCTCTGATCCCCCCCCCCCCCCCCCCCCCCCTCGGAAGTTATCGTGTTCACAGACACATAAACACACACACATAGACAGACATTTAAATCAGAAGGTCGGAAAACATGAAATTCTGTTGAAAACTGCATCGGAATTCTGACGGGGTACACAACTTCTCCTATACTTCGTATAATACGAAACAACTAGGTTAGATTTTATGACTCATGCCCGGGCTTTAACTACGAGGTCATATCGCCTACTACCAGAAGGCTCTTTTGTCAATCTGGTGGACATAGCCCGACTCTACTGTGGGAGTCCTAAATTTTGCCTACCCTAAATTTTTATTCATCTAGGGCAGGGGTCTTTAACGAGTTCCTGACATCGTACAGGCTCGGGACCATCGCTTAACGTCCCATCCGAAGGACGGCATTTGTTTATTTTATCTCCCAGATAAAATAAACTAAGGGCCTCGGTCGGGTTTCGAACCCACGATCTTGAGCTCAGAAGACAAGCATGCATACCACTGAGCTACCGGCGCCCTCACGAAACAACTACTGACTTTGTTTTGTTTTTCAGCTGACTGACAAAGTTGCCATCAAAATAAATTGAATTTAATTTCAACTTTAAGTAATTTTTTAATAATTTAATTTAATTTAAATAAAGACATTATTTTGTCTCCACAAGTCCACACCTAGACACAAAATCGCGCGACATTTATGTCTGGAGATATCCAGCGATAGTATGATGGATGTTCAGCGACTGTGTCTTGACAAATTCTGAAGTCTCACGATTGTTCTGATACAGAAATCGACTATAATAAAATGTTGCGCAACATTTCATATTGTGAACGTGTTTGGAGACAGGTCAAGTTCAGTTCAATTTTGTCTGTTGTGTAATATTTCTTCTTCGAAAGTTAATCGAGAGGTTAACTGATTATGAACACAGAGAAGCGGCTATTGATGTCAGAGCTGGCTTTGATTTGAATATTTAAGAGTGGGCAAGCAACAAATGTCTGTTTATACAGGGTGTAACAAGTTGAAACGTCCATATTTGGGGATGTTAGACGAAATTTAATTCTAAACAGAAAGTTTGATATTAACATAGGTCCAAAAATGTTTTCATAACACATTACAGTCCAAAAACCTATAAAAATCACGTTTTGCAAATATTGAAAATTAAATTGAGTTGGGTCTGTTTACATAGGTTCTGTGTTAACCAGTCTTAAACTTATGAATTATTTTTTCGGCTATCGACGATAGAGCTTTTGAAAAATTGTCTTAAATTATGCAGTTATGAAGCTATTTTTTTCTGTTTTTTTCTAAAGTTTTCCTTCTAAAACATTTTACATCTTCGCATACTTTAAACAAACCTAACAGTAGGAAAATGGAACGAAAACCGGAAGATGAAAAAAAAAAATATCTAAAACTGGGTGAAATTTCACAAAAAAAAAATTATAAAAATCTTTTTTATTTCATGAAAATAAAATATTTCTGAGGGCGCCGGTAGCTCAGTGGTATGCGTGCTTTCCTTCTGAGCTCAAGAACGTGGGTTCGAAACCCGACCGAGGCCCTTAGTTTGTTTTTTCTGGGAAGTAAAATAAACTTAAGCACGCCGTCCTTCGGATGGGACGTTAAGCGATGGTCCCGAGTCTGTACGATGTCACGTACTCGTTAAAGACCCATGCCCTAGGTGAATAAAAATTTAGGGTAGGCAAAATTTAGGACTCCCACAGCAGAGTCAGGCTCATGTCCACCAGAGTGACGAAAGAGCGCTCTGTTAGTAGGCGATATGACCTCGTAGTTAAAGCCCGGACATAAAACCTAACTTAACCTAAAATATTTCTTATTTTTAATCAAAAATCGCTCTTTTATAGAAAAAATAACAGTGATTCTTAAAAATATCTTTAGTGAAAACTAGCAATTGTTCAAAATGTCCTAGAGATTTTTGGGCTTTAATTTTTATGGTTACATTTTCGAATCCATGCTTATAGGAAAATTTCTGTTTATAATTCAATTTCCTAGGAGATCCTAAGAAAGGACGTTTCTACTTATTTGCAACCTATGTGTAGAGAAGCCGAGCGACCATGTCTCGGAACTGTCTCTGTACAGTCCCGATGTACGTAACTTCTCGTATTTAAGCTTACGTTTTCTTTGTTTTCAAAGTATGCAAACCTAACAAAGTTTTGCAGACTGTTCCCTCTTTCGTTGTACAGAGTTAGTTATTGTGTCTCATTACCGGGCTTTAACTACAAGGTCATATCGCCTACTACCAGAGCGTTCTTTCGTCTCTCTGTTGGACATGAGCCTGACTCTACTCTGGGTGCCCTAAATTTTGCATGTTTATTTACCTTAGGTAGGTGTCTTTAACGAGTACCTGACATCGCGCATTCATGCGACCATAGCTTAACGTCCCATCCGAAGGAAGGCGTGCTCCAGATTTTTTTCACCTGCAAGATAACAAGAACTTAACGACCTTTCTTCTATAGTGTTGTGATTAGACAATCGGAGAAGAATTAATGCTGCCCTGGTAAGATGGTAAATAGGAAATAATCTGATGAAATGGAAAGAGATGCCAGATGATCCAGTGGTGACATAACCTGGAACTGACCGTGGATTGGAGAGATACCAGTGAAAGGTCAGACCGCTGGTGACACAATTCGCCACGCGAAAACAGGGTAAGCGGCGAAATGTACACACCAGGAAGCCAACTTGGCACCTCATTATAACATCCGTACACACTCCAGCTGTGCCGCAATTTTGCATCATTAAAATGTATATTGTTAATGATTTAAATTTTTCCCATTTTTTCTATATTTTTGCTTTTTTCCAAATCCGAAGTACAGAGAAAGTATTGAAAACGTTTATAACTTATGTGATGATTGTGTCGATGGGGAGGGAGGGACTAACACAAAAAAATGACGTCACGTTTATTATTACACTTCAAAATAAGGGCGTAGACAATTTTCTAAAAATTAATTTCATGCAAATTTTTTTAACGTTAGTATTTTAATAAATTCATGTTATTAAAGTAAAATAACATATTTAAATAAAATACATTTTATGTATAAAATATTGTACATATATTCAACATACGTTATATTTCGATGTGCGTCAACAAAACAGTAATTTTTTATACCGACAGAAGATAACCTGACGGCCACAGTGTTTCGGTCAATTCAGAAAACGGAGAATTTTCTCGACTTTTCCTGAATTTGAAACTGAAAAAACATCGAGGATCAAGAAGAAGCCGAGTGGTTCGATGACGACATGATAGATAGTAGTAGGGAAATACCTGAACCTTCTGACAGTGATCAATGTGAAATACCAATCACAACTATAGATGAACATTTAAAACCGATTTGGGAGCAATCGTAATATTCCTGTCTTTTTTCATGATATGGATTATCTCGCTTGAATAATCGAAATGTTAAATACTTAAATCACTGTTCTTTTATTTAATTTATGAATACAGATTAATATAATATGTATATTGTATTTATGATAAATTGAAGTTTTATTATTTTTATACAATTTAGTACTTTTCTTTTTTAAAAAAATCAGTTTAAATTGGGGGGGGGGGGGGGGGGGGGGGGTCATGAAAAAATGACGTCACGTTTAGGGGGGGGGGGGGTTCAATTAAATGTGACAAATTGTGATGAGGGGGAGGGAGGGGGTTAAAAACACCTCAAAATTGCGTGACGTAGTTTGTGAACGGCCCCTTATTAGAATTTAATATTTTAATTTTCTTCAGTATTAGTTTAACCATTATTGCTAGAGCGATCTGTACAACTACAGGCATTCCCAAGTTGATAATCTAATCTGCTTATCTGATGTATAAGAAGGGTTCTTAAACTGACAATTTAAATCCTGACAATGGTGTAATGTCAAAACTGGTAGCTCCAATGTATGTGTTTATAAATAAAGTAATAAATATAAAGTTACTAAGAAATAACATTCGTTGGATTTGTTTTCTAGAACAGAGAGAGCAGCACGTAGGATGTTTGTCTATCTGTCGGCTTACAAGACCAGCAGCTCAGGAAAACACACATATTTGTCTTCATGTCATCACATGATTTCAAAATAGCAGACACAATTTTATCTAGATCGTCCTCCATTCCTGGGATTTTTTGCGAAGTTTGTAGAACACAATTTGAAGCATAGGGGTTTAAGAAGCGTAACCAGGGTGTTTCGTATATGAAAATATTTACTAAAGATTCCGCTTTCAAAAAGAAAAGTCAATATTCAACAGTTGGCTTACATCGGGGCTCCCAAATCCTCTTACTAAATTTTGTGCCGATAGATTCATTACATCGGCAGTTATTGGGGTTTTTGAGTTGTCCCCCTCTGATCCCCCCCTCTTCTGCCGATTCCGCTGAAAATTGTTAAGTGTTGTCCTTATGGGGTTTTGGCGACACATATAAAATATTGTGTCGATACATTCATTCAGTTTTTATGAACAGCCTCCCCCCTAATCCGCCCCTTCCCTTTGATAGATTTGGCTGAAAAACAATAGGTGTCGTCATTAGCGGGTTTTGGATTCACATATAAAATTTCGTGTCGGTATATTCATTCTATCGGGAGTTATCGTGTTCACAGAAACAACAGACTTTTTTTCCATTATTGGAATCCAGAGGTCGGAAAACGTGAAATTCCGTTGAAAACTCCGCATCGATTTTTTGACCGATTATATCTTTCCCCCATAAAAAGTACATTGCCAAAAATTTCCTTACTTCTGTGTCTATTTGTGACCTAATAAATAATCCACACTATTGTAACTCTTTATTTACTATTTTCAAATAATACATGCCTAATGACTAGTCCAAAAGAAAACTTGACAAACTCAAAATGCGAGAAGAAAACACAATTGTCTTTATGTACATATATATATATAATAGATCACCTTAGTCCAAAATAAGACACATAATTTAAGAATTCACAATCAAATATCAGAGAAATGAATCAAACAATAAATGCAACTATTTACAATTAGACGTTTACAAGGTTACGAATGAACTTCGTCCCGGAGACATTTCACATGACCAATGAATACTTGAAATGACCCGACAAACAAAAATCAATAGGTGTCGTCCTTAGAGGATTACACCTATATATTTAATTTTGTCGATACATTCGTTCTATCGGGAGTTTTCGTGTCCATACACAGCATTTTTTATTTTTATTTTTGGAAACAAGTTGGAAAGCATAAAAATCCGTTGAAAACTCGACATCGAATTTCTGTCCGATTATTTCAGCTATACTTCATATGGCTGGGGAAGTAATGATAATATATCGTAGACAGACGTACCTGCTAGATTCGCCCAGGAACACCTGAATTGGACTACTGATGATTGGGGGCGAGTATTATCCTCAGATGAGTCCAGATTATGCCTGAGGTCTCCAGAATCACATGAATGAGTGTGGAGGCCGGCCGAGAGGTTTATTCCCCGTAATTTTTCACCCCGAATCAGTTTTGGCGGAGGTTCTGTGATGGTGTGGAGAGGCGTCAATGTAAACGCCTCTATGAAGTTAGTGGTCATTGGTCGTGGCTCACTAACTGCTTCCAGAACCTCAAATGATGCTCTTCGCCCTGTTTGTCGGCCCTACATTTCTTTTGATGCACAATGCCTGACGCCATGTTGCGGGTGTTGTTCAAAAGTTCAAATTATGGCAATGGACTGGCCCGCAAGAAGGCCAGACATGAACCCCAAAGAGCATGTCTGGGACATGCTTGCAAAACGCGTCAGAACACGACAGCCACAAAATTTACAGGATTTGCGGAACTTCTTGCTTCAAGAGTGGGAAAACATATCGGAAGAAGTAATTCAAAATTTAATCAGGAAAATGCCCAGAAGAATAGATGATGTCATTCAAGCTAGGGGTGGGAAACACCAGTTACTAAATTTTTTCAAAATTAGATGTTTTTATGAAATTTTTCTTTGTCAACTCTTTCCATATTTCAAAAAAATAAATAATTTTATCTTTCCTGTTATTTTTTAATTTCCATTATAAATGCCACAAATAATAATATCTTCATGTCCTTTTCCGATGTCACAAACCCAATAAAATTGCAAAAATTGAAGTGATCCTTTAATTTTGCCCGGGAGTGTATGTTGAAACGACAGGAAGATATTCGAGGATTCTCTTGTCCAAAGCCTTACCTCATGTACCTATCTATATAAATGATTCGCACACAACAAACTTGTCTTTTATAACTAAACCCGACGGTGGTGTAATGCAGAAACCGGTAGTTAACAAACAATATTTTTAAAAATATTTTATTTATTATAAATTTCTACATGTCCATGTTTCACAACTTCGAGAAGTCCTAAATGTTGATCTACTCAGGTTTAATTAGAGCAGAGATCATTAACAAGTAACTGACATAGCTAAACACCCCATCCGAAGGACATTGTGTTCAAGATTTTTCACCATCTAGTAAGAATAAAAAAATCTAATAGCCTTGGTCATATTTCGTATCTATCTTCTATATTGTACCACACATTTTGAAAAATAAGAAAACTATGGAAAATTCACATTAGCAAATAATGTTTACAAGTTATACATTTATGCATATTTTTCCTGGAAACTTTCAAACGTCGAAAAACTTAAAATATTTAGTGTGACCAACATAAAAAGGAGCTATAAAAAAAAAAAAAATCAAGAATGTATAAGAAACAATATTTTTAATTTCACAAGTATCATTTCATTATATAAAAATATAATAAATAATTAACAAACAATGTGGGTAATTTAAAACATCACAGTTCAAACTTTTTTTGAATAGAGAGGATGTGGACAATACTGCGCATTAAAATTTCAGAGAAAAAGTTGATAGATATGACGTTTCATTTGAAATTTTGATGTAAAAATCTATGATAGTAAGTTAACTGATAATATCCACACTCTCTGCTATTCTATACTTTAAAATCAGATAAAACAGTGAAACAATTAAATAGGATACCTAACATTTTCTGTAGAGATATTGTGTAACGATAAATAAAACACATTTATCATTTCACAATACATTATACATATATATAATATGGGAGAGGGCGCCGGTAGCTCAGTGGTATGCGTGCTTGACTTCTGAGCTCAAGAACGTGGGTTCGTAACCCGACCGAGGCCCTTAGTTTATTTTATCTGGGAGGTAAAATAAACTTAAACACGCCGACCTTCGGATGGGACGTTAAGCGATGGTCCCGAGCCTGTACGATGTCAGGTTAAAGACCCCTGCCCTAGGCGAATAAAAATTTAGGGTAGGCAAAATTTAGGACTCCCACAGTAGAGTCTGGCTCATGTCCACCAGAGTGACGAAAGAGCGCTCTGGTAGTAGGCGATATGACCTTGTAGTTAAAGCCCGGGCATGAGTCATAAAACCTAACCTAACCTATATAATATGGGAGTATTTCGATATTGCTACCATCATTAGCCACGACTTAAAATACTAAATGGAAGTTCAACAAAGTACGAGTACAACATTAACAGTGGCTTGAAGATGATGTCTTCACATCGAAAGCGCTCGTCCACAGTACTCGACCGCCAGTGACAACGGTGTTCACCGAAAGGTATGACAACAGGAAGTTCAACAAGTTTACAATCTGAACTGTCCCTTTTCCAGCCCTCACGCGATTTTTTCCTTCCCTTCTCCGTACAGAAGTCTTAAAAACATGGAAAACATTAAAAATACAATTTCGTCTCAATTTGAAATCTTAATACTGAACGAAAATTTTTAAATAGTATGTGCTGAGTAAAATACAAATATATATGTATATATGCTTTGATTTATTTCCTATATACATATATATTTGTATTTTAATCAGTACATACTATTTAAAATTGTTCGTTTCTTATTAAGATTTCAATTTAAGACAACATTTTATATTTAATGTTTTCAAGACTACGGTACAGAAGGGATAGGGAAAAACACCGTTGAAAACCAACTTCCATTTAGTATTTGTTAAGTCGTGGGTGAAGATGGTAGCAATTGAAAGTACTCCAATACACAATATACATATTTTGAGAAATAGACAATACTTTTTAAAAAACATACGTTTTTCTTTATATTTTTAATTCCATAATTTGACTAGAGAACGAAAAATAATAACAAAACTGAAATATTCATAGAAAATTGAAATGAAATTGTCATGAGAACAGGATGCGCTCACATTCAACTTCTTTAACATCCATCAAAAATGCAACGTAATTATTTTCATGTATTATGTCTTACAGATATATTTTTTTACAACATTGTTAAGAGTTTGAATCTGCTAATACTGAATAATTAAATACCTGAAATAACTCATTATGTAAATTGTCAAAAAATAGTTTTTTCAACAAATAGAGCAGCTAGAATTTGTATCAATTGTGTAATATTATATTTTCACACAATTATTTTTAGCAAGATCGAAGGGTATAAAACAAATGTGTGTTCCTGGAAAATTCATTAGTTACTATTATTTATATGGCAATACGATGGTAGTGTAATTACAATATAATCACAATTAGAAAATCCGAAATAATTATTCAAATATTTTATTATTTTACAATCATTTATTACATAACAATTGTAACGGAACACGATAACCAAGTAAAAACGCAATCACTCTACCGAGAGATCCTCCACAACTTAGCTCGGGTGCGCACTGGCTTTCCTGCGCAAGATGTATATCCTTTCGCTTTTTCGTCATAGTTTCTTGAGATTACAACATTACATTTTTTTTTTTTTTTTTTGGAGGGGGAGAAGGATGAGATCTAAGATATTTATACACCAAAAAAAAAATTCTATCATTTTAGTCTAATTATAACACTTTCAATTGTGTTAGTTAATTAAATAATACAGATCACACACCAAGAATAGTATATGTCTTCTGATAATAAAAATATGACAAGTTCTCTATAATCTATGGAGAGGCTGAGGTCTGGTCCTCACGTTCGAAACAGAATTCCACTCCAACTCCTCTTCTGCGGATAGTAAGAACATGAATACATTACATATATAGTACCAATATAAATACATGAACTGTGTTATATATTTTTCATAAATGGTAATCTCCCTTGATGATAAATAAAAGCAAAGAACATTTATATTGTTCAATTCCACAAAAATATATATTCAGAAGTGACATTTAAGTTTGCTAGGTTGTCATATTTATACAATGCACAGGTTACCTGTGATTACCTAAGGCTGTAACACCCTATCCCCCATTGAAGTCCCATTAACAAAACATTCCATTGTAGAGTACATATATATATCTAACCCAGGGGGCCTCGGTAGCTCAGTGGTATGCGTGCTTGCCTTCAGAGCTCAATGTCTTGGGTTCAAAACCCGGCCGAGACTCTTAGTTTATTTTATCTAGGAGGTAAAATAACTTAAGCATGTCGTCCCTTCGGATGGGACGTTAAGCGATGGTCCCGAGCCTGTACGATGTCAGGTAACTCGTTAAAGACATCTGCCGTAGGTGGACAAAAATTTAGGACTCCCTCAGTAGAGTCGGGCTCACGTCCACCAGAGTGACGAAAGAGCGATCTGGTAGTATGCGATATAACCTCGTAATTAAAAGCCTGGGCATGAGTCATAATAACCATCTATATTTAACAAGGGTTTGGTCGTTCAAACTCACTTCAAATTCTCGCCTCTGTTAAGTCACTAAGTATATATATATATTACATTGTGTATTTTTATTATATTCTATTCTCTATTATATATTATACTTCGATATAATGTCATACAGTCATTATTTCACTCATTTCTCATATTATACTATGATTAATTAATTTCTTTCTTTCTATTATATTTTTTTTATGACAAACCCGTGGATGGACTTACACTAAAAAGGAAGTCACAGCTTTAGCTAATTTCCATTAACAATTTCGAATAGGATTGTATAAATATGACAACGGAGCAATCTTAAATGTCTTTTTTGAACTTTGTGCTGACGATGGCGTAAGCAGAAACCGGTACACTTTGTATATATTTTTGTGGGATTAGACAATATGAAAGTTAAACGAGTTCTTTGTTTTTATAAGCTTTCTACTATATCGACACAGATATGAGGGCGTATTTCTCAAGTCAACTTCCCCACGTTCTGTAATGTATATAATGATCTCAGTTTGTTTTATAAATCCAAGTACACTCCTAAAACATGTACTTATTTATCCGTACAAAAACCAATTGTAGATAACTTAAATATATAAATTATAAAGGACAGAGATTGGATTCACTAGTGTATTTCAGTTTTTTGTTTACATTTTTTACATTTACGGCAAGTTTCCAAGCCGGTCCTGCCAGGACTGGAGGCGGGAAGAGGCGGCTTTGGAGGAGCCTCTGAGGCCACTTTCTGAGGCGGAGGGCTCATCTGAGGCCGGTTGGAGGAGCGAGGGTCGCCCCCATGTTGGCTACATCGAGAACAGCGGTGGGTGTGCATGTTCTGGGCCCGCACGGCCTCTCTCTGGGCAGGGGCGGGAGCAGGAGGCGGCGGTCGAACAAGAGGAGAAGAGCAAGGGACACCACCTTCTCACCAATCAAGTCATTGTTTAATATCAATAATACTGGCAACATTATCGAAGTTTATACGAATAGTATACTCAACCTTTTTTGTTATTGATGGCGCATCAGACTTTTCTGGCTTTCAGGTACAACCAGGGTTGGGGTCATTACATTTGAAATGAAAAATAATCTTTAATCTCGGGACATACGTCCCCTAAGAACAATATCATAAGAAATAATCAAAATAATACAAGTATCAGCCAATTGAGACAAAATAAAGGAGAAAAGTAAAGATTAAATGAAAACAATGAAAGTAGACAAAAAAATATATAAAATTAAGGAAAAACAAAGTAAGAATAATAATGTAAACAAAAAAAATAATTAGTAATTCTAAAAAAAAAAAGTAAATTGATTTTATAGAATTAAAATGCAACTGTCTAAAGAAATTGGAAATTAATCGTTTGTGCAATTGTTTTTTATATTGTTGTTAGTAGCATTTTTAATTAAATAAAAAAGTTAATTAATGCCCAACTCTGATCATTTTTCGATAATATTTCATTCAAGGAATTCCTTAAATTTTCACCTGATCATACCAGAATCAGAAAGTTCTCTGATTTTCAGGTTCTGAGGGTGGTCTATCAGTATGTATAGCTACCTTTTGAAGCTGAAGATAGAGGGGGAGGAGGCTGACTACTCCGGATAACTGGAGTGACACATATGACGTCGGTGCCGTCCACAGAGACACCCGGAGGCAGAGGACCTCCGCCCTCCGAACAGCTGGATGACTCCGGTCCCATGTCTTCTCCACCTCCGTCCACCATGTTCAGTTGTTTCTTCAACATCTCTATTTGCTGAGCATTCCCGTATAGTTTTGCTTTCTCTCTCGCCAGAGAGTGCACCAGCTGGTACTGACGACTCTTCTCCAACATTTTCTCTTGATTCGCCAAAAAACTATGCCTGAAACATTTTATACATAATTTAATAACATTCAAAAGGCAAACCAATACTAAATAATAATTAGTTATTGTGACTCATGCACGGGCTTCAACAAGGTCATATCGCCTACTACCAATGAGCTCTTTCGTCTCTCTGGTGGACATGAGCCCTACTCTACCCAGGTTTATTTACCTAGAGTAGGGGATCTTTAACGAGTATCTGACATCGTATATGCTCGAGACCATCGCTATACGTCCCATCCGAAGGACGACGAGCTCTTGGTTTTTGCACCTCCCAGATAAAAGACCTAAGGTCCTCGGTTGGATTTCGAACCTGCAATCTTGAGCTCAGTAGACAAGGACGCTACCGTGCTCCCTAAGTAGGCATGCCACTAGATGAACGGGCGCTGCGACCGCAGTTTTTTTGATTTAATATTAGCATTGGATGAATTGATCAAGGATATAATAGGAACGGAAAGAGATCAGGCTTGTTTGCGGTCGATAAAAACAAACCAACACTAAAACTAAATGAGACTAAACCAACGAAATAACTTTTAAACATTTACACCAAAACAAACTAAAATATTATATCGAAAAAAGTTTAAGAAATAAAATAAAACAAAGAATATATAATATCATATCTAAACAAAAGCTAAGTATATCCAAACAAAACCAACAACATGAGCGAACAAAGCAATTTTCTTTTAAAAGAAAATATAATATTTAAACAAAACAGAGTATGTCACACAAAAAATATATAATGAATCTCGCTAAACATATTTTTTGAGTGACATTTTTTTTTGGTTTGTTTAAATATTATATTTTACTTTAAAACTTTTGTTCTCTCTTGTTGTTGGGTTTGTTTGGTTATACTTATCTTTTGTTTAGATATACTATATTATTTGTTTTTGTTTAATTTTTTTTTGTTTGTATTTATTATTTAGTTATAAGTGTTTGTGATTAGATATAATATTTTAGTTTCTTTTGGTGTAAATATTTGAAAGTTATCTGGTTGATTTAGTGTCAAATCTTTACTCAATTCTAGCATATATCGATGGTCCCTAAGAAGAAAGTCGTTATTCAGAAAGCCCGTCAATAACATACGTTATTCGAATAGTCGTTCGTTCAATAAGGTCGTAATTTACAGGAAAAATCAATAAGGTATTTATTCAATAATGTTATTTACAAAAGGTTGGCAACATCTTCAGATGAAGAAAACAATACGGATTTAATTATGATAAAAATTATGAACAGTTTAAATGTTAGTGAATATTCATAATACACAAAGTTTTAGACACTTAGGACATACTAATTTTTTTAAATAAGCATTGTAAATTTTGACGACAAACAAAGTTGGTTTATTATTTAAATAAAAGCACTTAATAAAAATAAATATGTAGTTTTATATTATAAATAAAAATCGAGAAGCACATAAAAAGTAAACAGATAATATGGTCCATAAATCATTACTTGATATTTAATGAAATAATCTTTCAAATTAAATAATATGTGAGCTTACTCGATGTTAACGGATTAAGTATTAACCTCTTAACACATGCACAAGCACATTAATTTTTCTTCTAAATTACGACCTTTTTCATCGACTATTCGAATAACGTATGTTATTGACGCGCATTCTGAATGACTTTCTTCTTAGGAACCATCGATATAATCTCATTAATAATGTATATATGTCAATAGAGGCCCTGAAAAAGGCATACTCAGTGCCGAAAGCTTTGCGGAAATTCTACAAGTTTTCTTTTATCGACCACAAGCCTCATCTCTTCTACTTCCTTTAATGTACAGAGAAGGCGCATCTTAGGCCAGTATTTATATATTTACCTGATGACAACCACTTGTATAAGGACACCAATCAACGTGAACGAAAGAAGAAGAATGACGACCATAGAGGAAGAGAATTTCTTCGTGAACCCATGGAAGGGCCGGCCCTGACGGAGGGCTTGGGCCCACTCTGTCCATGTGACGTGCCGCCCACCCTGATCCTGGTCCCATGACCAGTGCGAGCCCTTGCTCCTGTGGACACGTTCACGGTCTGTCTGACTGCAACAAGGCCATCATCACTATAGACACTCACAAAATGACTCAATAGATATACAATGAGATAAGGAGAAACTATATCAAAAACAATAGGCCAGTTCTAAAAATGATCCAAAATGGGGGTACATCCTGAACCACTGCGGAAGATATAAGTGACAACTGGATACCAGATGTTTAACATAATAATACATTATTTTATGAACAATTAAGACTATTATTAATCACGCAAAAATCTGGACTCTCAAATTAAAAAATATTCGCGGATAACATTTGTGTAAGCATTCGAGGATCCAAGAATACAAATGCAATATATTTCTGCATTATATATTATGCCCAACTTTCGCAAGTGAATGGTTGATGTATAATGAAGACTTGTAACCCCACCTCAATCTCCAGACATAAACCCCATAGAGAATCTATGATATCAATTGACAGAGGGGTCAGAAAATACCTGGAATACCATCACACCAGAAACTACATGAAGGTTAGTCGAATCAATGCCAAGAATGCAATCCATAATTGATAGTAAAGGACTTTTTTACAAAATACGGATGTATTTAATTATTGTTTTTTTTCCTGTTTGTTCAAATACTTTTCTCCGGCCAAAAAGTTGAATAGTTATACCTAAAACGCGAATATTGTTTTTTGTTTGAAAATAATCAAAGTGTCCACTTTTGTCTGTTATTAAAGGTGTTAGAAATGAAGTACATATTGTGGTCATAATTTTCGACTAATTTTGGCCCAAATATAATCAGATGTAAGTTAGCACATGAGAATCTTCATATGAAATTTCAATTTCATTGCTACAATCGTTTCTAAGTTAGAGCGTTCATAAACTTCCAATTACGTACACATAGACAAACCATTATCGCAAAACTTGTGTAAAACACCTTGAAATGTAAAATTTTGATGAAAACTCGATCTCGTCTTATCGTACGATTACAATATTTATTCTAAAGGTATTGTGGAATAAATAGAAACCTTCTAGAGTCGTATTTGGCCAAGAACACGTTATTCTCTGAAACGATTGGCAACGAAACCTTAATTTTATCCACCAACCAATCTTAAATAATAAAAATAAATGAATATAATGTAAACGATAATTATATAAATGCTACAAAACGATAGTCACTTTCTGTAGAATGTTTCCGTATGGGTGGTGGTTCGTCTTCCCTCTTGTGGTCTGTCGTACGGAGGTCCAAGTTTCCTCTTCTGCGATAAACTTAAATCATAGGCTCGTCTTGCAGATGGATTGATCAGTGTCGAATATGCTTCATTGATCTGAACAAACTTTTCGTGCATTGATGGGTCATTGAGGTGTCTATCAGGATGATTCTAGAAAACAATAATTGATATAAATACCAGGTATTAAATAGATTCAGAAACACTTGAATATCTAAAGTTCTGACGAGGAGAGCTTGTAAAGCTGGACATTTACTCAATCTAACATCATGATATTGTCTCCGTCTTATCCAATGAAAATGGAGGTCCGATTATCGGATCAATGAACCTGTAACTGAATATAGCTTTTGCTCGAAAAATTTGTTGGCACTAAAGTATTGGTGCCCAACCAGTACAGCTTTGGCTGCTGGAATCGGGTTAGGTTTAGAATCCAAGTGGTCTAAGTGACATTTTAAAAACTTTGAAGAAACTGTGCATTAAGTTCTTAACTGATTTTAAAAATCTATAATTTATCGAAACCGGAAATATTTTGTCCTCTGCTTTTATGGTGAAAGTTGCTGTTAGCAAACCATAAAATTGAATAAAAATCTTAATTTCAAGGTCACTATTGATATGTTTAAGTTACTTGTTCATGTCACCAAAATGGTATAAGTGATCTGCCACTGGATCTCAACACGGACTAGGATTTCACTTGTACAAGTTTTTTCCTAAACTAACATTTGTGTACCCGATTATGCACTTAACGAAAAATTTTCAAAAATGTCACTTGGACCATTTTGATTCTAACCCCGTCAAATCATGTACGGTACCAGAAAGAATGAAATGTTGACTCTACCGTCAGTCCTTTTAATGAGCAATACAGGCTCTCATGTTTCAAAAATAAAAAAATAATTAACACATAGAGAACTTCTAAGTTGAGGAACGTGGACATATTGTGAAATTTGTAATAAATAAATAAAACAAACTTATTTTTCGAAATATTGTCTATTCCATTAAAGAATATTATAAAGATCTTTAGTGGAATAGACAATATTTCAAAAAATAAGTTGTTTTATTTACATAGAGAACTGTTTGGAACCAACGTGTTTTTTTTCTGCAATACATACAAAAAAGTCGACCGTTCAGGCCAAAGTTCAGTATTTGACTTATATAGTGGCTTCTGAATCCTAAATTTTGTGTCAGTACCTTCATTACATCCTCAGTTATTAGGATTTTTGAATCGAGGAATAACCGGAGGTCGGAAAACATGAAATACCGTTTAAAACTCAGCATTAAAGTCTTGACAGATAAGATAACTTTAGCTGGAGAAGTAACAGATATAACCTGCTACCCTTGTCAAATGAAAATTTCGCAGTAAGAGTGAGGGGAACATTTTTTTCAAAATGATACAATTAAAAGATACTGAGATATTCAGGACTTACAGAAAATTTTAAACACCCGATACATTAATTATATATTAAAATTAGATAATTATTATAATTGTAAACCTGTTTTGATAGTATTATGAAAGCATCTCTTATTTCCTTGGCTGTACATGTTGGTGATACTTTTAAAATATCATAATATGATTTACTTATACCACTGAAAACAATGCAAACATTGATGTTTAAACACTTGTTAATATGATAAAACTAAAAATATTAACTAGATAAAAATATGAAAAATACATTACCGTGTAAAAATAAACAATGGTGACAATCTTCTATGGAATCCACATTTTCCAGCTAAATTTACCAAATGAAACGTCATATCCTGTTCAAAAACAATGATAAAAATACTTAATTAAAGAAATATAATAATGAAAAAAATAATAAGAAAATAGCAACAACAAACATTATCAATTTTGAGTGCAGATGAAATTTCGACGGCTCAACCTTGCCGCCATCATAATGTTCCTTGAAACATATGATTGGTTTCATTTATAAAAATATTTTTTTAAACAAAAAAATATGTTTGAACAAGATAAATAAAAAGTATATATGTAAGGTAAACGAATAAAATAATTTTAAAAACATTATAACAGAATTATTATTATTATTTAAAAATTATATCGATTGTAATATGTGTAATTTTCATAGTTTTATAGCAAAATATTTAATTGAAATAGCTTTATTACAAATTTTTATAAAATAATTTGCTGCGCTAATAACAATGTACGAGTAACATGACTTCAATGATAATCAAAATGATTTACATTAACTTGAAATGTTCTTGATAAAATTAGATCGGTCTAAAACTATCGATAGTGTTCTAGGCTTCGTTGGCATGTTTGTCGATCTATTGGACTGTTTAGAACCTACCTGTAACCTCTCAATAATTAACATATTTGTGTTGATAAGAGTTGTTAAGACAACTATAAAAGTACTTGAATTACAGTATTATTATTATACTCATCATGTCTCGTCCCGGAACTAGGCTAGATTCCAAAAAAGTTGTAAGTATATGCTAATAAATTAAATTATGAATGTTAAATTGTTTTCATAAGATTATGACCAAAGGTTACTTTCAACTTCCAGAATTCAGAATTATTTACACTTACCTATGGCGCTTTGGTATCTCAGTTAATGAAGGATTATGAAAACGTTGACGATGTTAATAAGCAGCTTGAAAGAATGGGTTACAACATAGGAGTACGTCTCATTGAAGACTTCTTGGCTAAAACAGGGTCAGGTCGCTGCTATGATTTTCGAGATACTGCTGAAAAGATTCAGGTACCTTTTTTATACTGTTTCTTTAATTGACTTTTCCTGTCTATTTTTGAGATTGGTGGAATTATTATATCGTGTACCAAATGCACAAAAAGAAAATTAAGAGATCAAAAAACATACCTCTTGGAAACTATACGTAGCTAGTAATTATCATTTTTGAAGAGTCGCTTCCTAAGGTAGCATGCTTGCCTATTGTTCTCAAGATCGCGGTTGGGAACTCAGCCGAGGCCCTTAGGTTCGTTTTATAAGGGAGGTAAGAAGAGAGGTTTCCAACCCAGAATAGACGGGTCTTTAAACATTGGAGATTTTGTAGAACAGTAAACCCTCGTTGCAACGAACTCGAATACAACGAACCCCTCGTTAAAGCGAACCGAAATTGAATCCCCTATAAAAACGCATTGATTTTCACATAACACCTTCGATACAACGAAATAACTCTTCTAAGTTGAGAAAATAACTCTGTTAATACGAACTACTTCTGGATTCCCAAGTGAGAAAAAACTTTTTTGCAATGTTTACTTATAAGGAATTCCAGTTCAGTTTCATGTCATACGAATTAAATAAAGGCTGTGCGTCAGATTTTTTTTTTCTCGGGTGATATTCTAAACCATAATATTTATAATATAGGTATGTATGTACATAGATACAAATTATGATTTTTTTTTGTTTTGTTTTGCTATTTCTTCTTTTCTTAATGTATTTTTTTATACATATTGTTCTTTTCATGTGATTTTTTTTTAAATTTCTGTGATTGATTCTGTATCTCTGAACTAGGTCGAGTCATTCTGTAATTAGAATATTTTTAATATAATATATTGCGTTCTTTTAAAAATTTGTTTTTATGTACATATGAACCTACTCATTCGTTTCTTTTTAATTTGGATATAACGAACTGCTGATTTTCTGGTACCTTTAAGTTCAGTTGTAACAAGGGTTTACTGTATTAGAATATAATAGTTGTTAATTTTTAGTTTTTAAAATGGCGACTTTCTCCACATTAAACCAGAACAAGTTAGATGAAAAATATCTGAAAAAAAAATTGGTAATGATGATGTATAATATTTATATTATATAGTATTCTATTTACTCCCCTTTGAGAAATTAACTGTGCAAAGTCTGAACTGATTGTACAACTTATTATCAAATACCGTCTAAGTACAGTAAACCGCAAGTAGCAGCTATACTTATCAGCCCCTGAGTCAGTTAGTATTCTTGAAAATAGCAGACACAATAAAGATATATTTCAGAAATTTTGTATGTTACGGTAGCATAACCGTGATATAAAAGTCGTGTTTCATATATAAAAGCATTATTTTATACTTATCTTTCATTTTTATCTTCTTGGCAGAGATCTTTAAGAGATATCCTCCTGTAAGGTCTATCAAAACTACTAATATTTTCATTATTTTTTGACGTGACAACGTTTTACAACTCACCCCAATTTTCAAAATTAAGTAAGCGTCATGAAATGTTGCTCTCGGGTCTGTTGCAATTACTCGTTGAGAATGAGCAGTACGTTAAATGTAAACATACGGTCGTATAGGTCGGTTCTTAGGCTTCATGGACACACACACAAACATCGATCTGACGTCATCCCGCTGCGCTGCGAACCCCTGATTTCGAGCGGTTTGGCTTGTTTAAAACCGCTATAAAGACCTAACAGTTCTTACAATCGGAGAATTTATGGTGCCATTTCGTGCGTAAAAAAATGAAATAAAAACATAATAAATAATAAACAAACATAGTGACTTTCTAATAATCATTTTTTCATTACAAACCAAAATAGTTAAAAATTACTAGGCGATAAAGACACTAATGATATTAACAACATGAATAGTCCTCGACAAGACAAAACTAATACTGAAAGGATGACTCAGATACCTCAATCCGTTCTGGAGTTATATGAAGAAGAAGTTGACAATTTTATGCAGCAGCGAAAATTTATTTATTTATTTTTCTTTTCTCTCACCACTCGTAGACGTTGTCACATAAAACTACCTACGGCCTTGTAGAGGACACAGACCACCAATTTCATTATTTATTTACTGTTTTATTTTATTTCTATATATGTATTTATGTGGAGTTGTATGAGTGAATGTATATTTATGTACCTATATATAATTTTAATCGATCACCCATTATATTTTTCTAATCTTGATACCCCCATGTTTGTTAGGCCCTGATGATGATATGAAATATATCGAAACGTTGGCATTTGAATAGTGTTTTCTTCATTGACTGACCCTCAATACCCCCAGAATTTTATTTCTAATAATAATTGTATTGTGTTTTAGGCAGGTTTCCGTCTATATCTGGGTATAACTCCAAATATCACCAACTGGAGCCCTGCCGGCGATGAATTCTCCCTTCAGTTTGAAGCGAATCCTCTGACAGAATTTGTAGAACTACCAGATCATTGTTTAAATTTGAAATACTGTAACGTCCTGACTGGTGTAATTCGAGGAGCTCTTGAAATGGTTTGTATACTTTTATATTTTGTGTAGAGTTAGTAAATGATTGACTCATGCCCGGTCTTAACAGGGCGCTCTTTCAGCGGACATGAGCTCGACTATTGTGAAAGTTCTTAATTCTTTTTACCTAGGATAGGTGTCTTTAACGGAGTATCTGACGGTAGCTTAACGACCATCCGAAGAACGGCATGCTTATGGGTTTTTAACCTCTCACATAAAAAAACTAAGGGCCTTGGCTGGGTTTTGAGCCCTCCCTCCATCTTGAGCTCAGTAGTTTAGAACGCAAACTCTGAGCTATCGGCGCACTCATGTGTGTGTTGATGTGTCTGAGAACTTTATTATGAACGATTATAGCTCGAAATTTGGAATGAAGAAGTCACATGTACTAACTTAGACCTTGGCTGAAAATGGACGAAAATAGAGACTTATTTCGTGTAGATATCTGGGGTCGGCACATTATTGTTCTTGAGTATCTAATTACGGTACGGGGCACTGTGGGATAAATATAAATAATAATAAAATAATTTGCTTTTGTTGACTCTCGTCGTTCAAATCCAGCTTGACGAAGTATTCTTTGGCGTGTTTCTCTTAGTTCTTCAAATAGATACATTTTCAGCAATATTGTGCCATCCTTAATTGTACATCACTCGTCCAGCACAGAGTGCACACCAATACGTTCTGTCCTGGACGGGTGATATACCACTGAAGATGACACAATGTTGTTGAAAACCCGTTTTGATTTATAAAATAAATACTGGGAGGACAACCTCATATTTTACTTCAGCTTCAGTTCAATATTTTAGTTAGGAATGAATTTTAGTAAAGATTATATTTCTGTGCTCTTATCATATACAAAATTAGCGGAAACCAATCTACTGGTGTTGCATCCAACGGACAAAATGTAAGTTTTGAAGCAATTTTCTTGTCTCATTTTAATTTTGTATTGCAAAAAACAGAATTTTTTCTGTTAAAAAAAAAAGAAAAAAACATTTAATTAATTATTTTTGGATGTATTAAAAATCTTTAATTCCTTTTGTTAAATACAGATGTGTCTCTTTGAGGCAATAATTAATTATTTTTAGATGTATTAAATCTTCAATTCTTTTTGTTAAATGCAGATGTGTCTCTTTGAGGCAATAATTAATTATTTTTAGATGTATTAAATCTTCAATTCTTTTTGTTAAATGCAGATGTGTCTCTTTGAGGCAATAATTAATTATTTTTGGATGTACTAAAAATCTTTAATTCCTTTTGTTAAATACAGATGTGTCTCTTTGGGGCAAGAAAAAGAGAGATTAAAAAAGTTTAAGTTCTGCGGAAAAATAACGAATTCTGGTCAAAAGAATATTGTAAGCATAAAGAACCCTCTAGCCTTTGTTGTCTTCCAGCCTAATCAGATCTTGTGTTGTGTTCTCCAGGTACAGATGGAGGTGAGTTCTGTGTTCCTGCAGGACCACCTCAAAGGGGACAGCTGCACCGAGCTCAGAGTCAAGTTTATCAAGAGACTAGAGGACGCCATTCCAGCAGGAGAGGACTAGACATTCTCCCACTCTCATTTTGTACATATTATTATGTAAATATTTATTATATATCTATGTTAAATTGTTATTTCTTTATTTATTTTAATATAGTTATTGTATGTATCCCCGGGAGAGGAGGTATGCAAGATAGCAGCCATATTTTTTTTAATAGTATATTATCTGTTCAGATGATTTTTACTCTATTCCGTAACCGTTTTCAAGTCCTGTTTTATTACATTTTGTAAGATTAAATGTTTTTTTTTCTATTGTAGTGTAAAAGGTTTTATTTAATATGTATTTATAAACATATGTTTATTTTAATTAAAGTACGCCAATAAAATGTCCTGATATTTGGCAGAGATGGATGTAGTTGACATTCCCAATTGTAATAATGTGTTTTTTTAAATAAATCAATGATTATACAAAGACAAATAATATTTAATAATTTATTATTAGTTTTACAATATACATTATAAAATATATATACATAAAAAATAAAATAAATTAAAATGATAACGGAATGACATGTCTCATATTTAAGAATGATTTCTAAACATTTTGAAATCTAGAATTCTACATTTCATCAATTTGAAAAGAAGAATATTTTGTTAAATTCATATTGGTGTATTGCGAAAATTGCAAACAAAAATGCACAACAAATGAATACTTTTTTTTTTTTGACCGAGAAATTTCTAAAAATGAGGCATAGACCTTTGTTTCCCCGTCCAACATTTCTGCGACAGCCTGCATACTGCACACTGGGCACGTGTCATCCAAGATCTGTTGTTAGTTTTCCGGGTCCGTTTCGTCGTCGCTCCCAGCGCTGCTCCTTGTATCTTCATCTGAGTCTCTCTTCCGCACTTCATCTTCTATCTTTGTGACTTCTTGTAACTTTGATACATCTTGTGATTTCGATACATCTTCTTTCATCTCTGCTTCATCTTCTTGTATTTTTGTTGCATCTCCTTGTCCTTGTCTTTTCGCATCTTCTTCTTCCTTCTTTGGTACATCTTCTTGATTCATCTTCTTCTTCCCGTCGTCTTTCCCTTCAAGAAAGTTATCCCATTTATTGAGCCTTTCGTCAATTTCTGCTTGCGTCTCAGCAATCCTAAACATAAATTTAAATGTTTAAACAAAACGCAAATAAATAAAAACAAAGAACTTGTTAAACTTTTATGTTGTCTAATTCCACAAAAATATATACATAAAGTGTATCGATTTCGGCTTACGCCATAAGTTCAAAATTGAGTCCCATTGGGTTGTCTAGAGGAAAGTGAAAATAGGGAAATTTACAAGTAAAAACTATAGATATTTTTTAGTTTTCAGTTTATTTTTCTTAATGGTTTTTAAAACTATCCAATAATAGCCACTTGCTTTTTTGTACACCTTATATTTATTCGATTTGGGGAGATCAAATCTGCCAATCAGTTTTTCAGTCACTTAGAAGGCTGAAACTTGGTACATATGCCTCATTCCGATGACAATGCATTACATCAAAATTGAGTCAGATCAGTCGAACGGTTTAACGCATTGCATGTCATATATGTATACATATTTAGACGTTTCCTCGAGTTAAGCGAAACGAGTTGATTTATGAAATAATATACTATTTAAAAAAATTATCTTTATGAAATTTCCTTGTCAAATTTCAAGATACAAGTTTTTGAAAAATATACTTTATATATCAATTACAGTACACTGATCAGTCTTTCCGTAGGCGATCGGTATTGGATGGGAATTACACATTAAAATATAAATTCCGACATAATGTAAGGTGTTATAAAATAAAATTTCCATTAAAAAAATGATTTTACCGGGAAAATGTCGATATATTATATGCCTATATACCTAAAGTGTTCAATGTTTTATATGTTGTTGTTTTCAAAAATTTCACTTTCTTCAAAAATAAAAATCTTCTTCGAATAGATCTGACAATTTTAAGAAAAAAGTGTTCTTTGACTTTTTCCATAAAAATGCAACCCGGAATCGCGAAAAAATCATAAAGTTTTAATTATTTAATTTTTGAGGGGTTTGGCGGCACTGGATAATGTTGGCCTAAACGTTTCAACTTTTTTGGAATAATTTTTTTTGATTTCGAACACCTTCAAGCGCCCCTTAGGTAAAAAATAAAAAATAAGCCGCAGTCTAATATATATATATCCACATGAATGTATGTACCGCATTACATGTACCTATCACTTTACAGAAAAAAATGTTAATTACTGTTTGATTTGGGAGCAGCCGGACATCAGTTCCAACGGAGGACATTGGATGAATATTGGGACGAAAACTGACATTATTGTAGAGATATTGTGAAATAATTCAAATGAACTTGAAATAAATAAAACTTGTTTATTTATGGTATTGTCTAATTTCACCAAATATATTTACATGGGAGTACTTTCGGTATTTCTACCATCCATAAGACTTATCTCTTATGCTTTTGACTGAGGATGGTAGAAATACCGAAAGTACTCCCATGTAAATATAGTTGGTGAATATTGGGACGGTAGAGGTTAAATGTAGTATTGTTGGTACCAACCTGAACTTGGTTCTTCCATCCCAGATCTCTGCGGTTATCTGTCGCTGACCGAACCATCGTCCGTTCAACAGCTGAACACAAGCGTCTGCCGCCTCAGGTTCTTTAAAGTTGATCTGAGCCACACCTTCTGGATGACGCTACACCAACAAAATGGACTATTATATCAAACAATAAAGTAATTACTACAAAAGATATAGATTGTTATTGGTCAGAAAGTCGATGTTAATTACTATGGCCGGGCTTAACTACGAGGTCATATCGCCTACTACCAGAGCGCTCTTTTGTGGACATGAGCCCGACTCCGAGAGTCCTAAATTTTGCCTAGCCTAAATTTTTATTCACCTAGGACAGGGATCTTTAACGAGTACCTGACATCCTATAGACTTAACGTTCCATCCGAAGGATGTCGTGCTCAAGTTTATTTCACCTCCCAGATAAAATAAACTAAGGATCTCGGCCGGGTTTTGATCCCGCGATCTTGAGCTCAGCAGGCAATCACTCATACCACTGAGTTACCGGTGCCGTCAGAAATTCGATTTTGCGTTTTCACCGAAATTAAATTTTTTCTGACTCCCCCTGATATATTTTTTATTTTATTATTTCATATCTAAAAACATTATTTCATACATAGCTTTAATTATTATTTAAATAATATTTTTAATTATATTTATTCTTTTTGGCAAAGTTCCCTAAAGATTTTTTTTTTGTATTTATTTAATTTTTTAATCCTCTTCCCTATATTTTTAATTTATCTCCTTTTCGCCTTTGAACTTTTATAGATATATTTATTTTCTACTTAATTAAATTGTTTATTTAATTATATATTCTCCACAGTAGCAGTAATTTATTTTATTTTATTTTTCTTACTTAGGGCTTACTGATATTCTTATATATTTCCTTTTGGTGTTCTATGCATATTTATAACTTAGTGGACCTCCTCGGTCCCAGAATACAATTTCATTTCATTTTCAGTGTGCCTTAGATTTCCAAGTGCATGTAGAGAAATATATTAATTAGATTAAATTAAAACTATTAATCAAATTATTTTATTTTTACTCTAGCTTAAGTATAACTCACATCGTAAATGGTAACCTTTCTAACGTCACCACATTTGCGACATTCCTCCCTTATGTCTTCCTGAAATTCCAGAATTAGTCCAACCTCTTTGTCGAATATCTTCGGATCAAATACATTTTTGACAATTACTACTCGTTCATGTTTTGCCCGGTCCCCGATAGGCTTCTCTGGTCTCCAGTCGAACAATCTGAAAAAAGAAAAAGAAATAATTAAAAATGAAAGACAGCTGCTGCTGAGTGGATTAAATTCAATTGACTCCCTCTTAACCTATCCTTTTTCAGGAAATTCGTTCAAAAAAGAATGTGAAAATGTTTAGTGCATAATTTATATTACAATAATTAAATTTCTCGCGGGTTTTCCTACGATAAACATCTAATTCATTTGTCGTTTGAACTTATTTAAAAACGTTACATACAGCAGATTTACCCTGAGTTCAAAACAGAAACTAATTGTTTTCTATGGAATTATCGGAGAAGGTGTGACACTAAAATAGGTTGCATTTAGCTTAGGATTAAATGGAACCGCTTATTTTGTTTCAATATGTAATACATATGTAAAAACTTACATATATATGTATTTTGTGATAATGTTATAATTGACGGGGTTAGGATCAAAATGGTCCGTGACATTTTTGACAATTTTTCGTTAAGTGCATAATCGGGTACAAAAATGATAGTTCAGTTCAGGAAAAAAGTTTTACAAGTGAAATCCTAGCCAGTGCTGAGATCTAGTGGCAAATCACTTATACCATTTTGGTGACATGAACAAGTAACTTAAACATATCAATAGTGACCTTGAAGTTAAGATTTTTATTCAATTTTATGGTTTGCTAACAGCAACTTTCACCATAAAAGCAGAAGACAACAAATTGCCGGTTTCGATAAATTATAGATTTTTTAAATCAAACGCACAGTTTCTTCAAAGTTTTAAAAATGTCAGACCACTTTGATTCTAACCCCGCCAATTATTAACTTGCATATTAGAAAATTAGTGGGCGGAAGAGCAGCAAGTTTCTGATACATTCACTGCCTTTAAATCAACTTGTGGTATGGAGGTAGAGCCGAAACTTAATTTACTACTTGAATTGCCGGTGAATCATCAGTTCAGATGAAGGGTCGCCTTACTTTTCTTGCATTTTCTTCAGTTTGTCTCTGTCCTTCCTCCTCTTCTTCTTCGGCTTGAGGGACGGATCATACGAGTCTCCTTTCATCGTGAACTTGGCTCGCTCTACTTTGATTTTGTGGCCTCGACAGTCGTATCCGTCCAGAAGGTTCAAGGCAAGCTCCACTGATTCCACCTGACAACAGTTACAAAAAAACCATATAATTAATGACATTCTGGTACATTCGTAACAATAAGGGGTTCTGCATAAACATACTGAATGTCAGTTCAATTATTCGCGATGGGGAAGTACATTGACGGTGATTCACCAAAGACTATTTTTTTAAATTAAATTTCCACTATATCGACACTCATTGCAAAAGTATATTCGGCAGTTGACATTTATCGAGTTGAATTTAGACGAGTGAAATAATGAAATATTATATAAAATTATGAATTTGAATACCTTTTTATTTAATCAACACTCTGTTAGTAAGGCAATTAGGTATAAAACTTTCAGAATACTTTATTTCATTATTTTATTTTTTCTTAAGACGTTTCGACTACATTCGTCATTTTCAATTCTAAAAAACAAGTCAAAATTTAAAAAAATAAAACATTAATTCTGACTTTCACAACAAATCTTTTTCCATAACGAATTTCTTCCATTTTATTCCTCTTCCTCTTCCCTAACGGGTTTCTTTGCCTTCCCGTATTCTCCATTAAATTATGAATTTGAATACATTTTTATTTAATCAACACTTTGGTAGTAAGGCAATTAAAGATTTGTTGTCAAAGAATTAATGTTGTTTCTTCAATAATGTGTCAGGAGCATATAGTTGATAATAGGTTTTATATTGAAGCAGCTTTTAATTTCTTACTCCCAATTTTTATTTATAAATTTCTTTTGTTACATGGCCAAACGTTTCGGGTTATTTCTTCCCATCATCAGTGACTAGAAATAATAAATTAACAAGCATAATAGAAAATGTGCATCAAGAATTAACAATTTAAAATTAACTTTGTAACAATCTTTGTTTTTTAATTTTTTTTAAATTTAATGCTAAACCAACCTTGAGTATCCTGTTTTTAGGCTAAACTTGATAAAAGACCCTTTTTTTTGTTAAAGGGTAATAATATTATATATTTTTTGTGATAAAACATGGCATTGGTAGTGCCAAGCTCTAATCACTAACCACTTTAAAAAAACTTGATAATTATTATTTTTCAAATATTTCTTTTATTTTTTGTCTTGGACATATATGAAAACTGATATAATTGCAGAGATATTGTGAAATAATTCAAATGGACTTGAAAAATAAAATAAAACTGGTTTATTTAATATGTTGTCTAATTTCACTAACTATATATACATGGGAGTACTTTCGGTATTTCTACCATCCTCAGCCAAAAGCATAAGAGATAAGACTAAGTTAATTTTCAGAATGTCAGCCTCTCGAGGAACCCATTACCCTCCCTACTGGTGTTCCCCATGACGTCAGACATTCCTAACTAAGCTAAATTGTCAAGCTGTGAGATATTTTATGACAAGGCGGTCCCCATATTTCAAATGTGTGACCCCTTCTAAGATCTAGGTATAAAGCATTAACAATGAACAGGCGAGTAATATAACATTAACAAATCAAAAATAATTGGTTCCAGTTACAACTTAATTAAAATTATTATACTGTAAATTATATAAATATATCTATTGGCAAGATTCAGATAAATCATATATAAGTTGTAACTGGAACCAATTATTTTTGATTTGTTAATGTTATATTACTCGCCTGTTCATTGTTAATGCTTTATACCTAGATCTTAGAAGGGGTCACACATTTGAAATATGGGGACCGCCTTGTCATAAAATATCTCACAGCTTGACAATTTAGCTTAGTTAGGAATGTCTGACGTCATGGGGAACACCAGTAGGGAGGGTAATGGGTTCCTCGAGAGGCTGACATTCTGAAAATTAACTTAGTCTTATCTCTTATGCTTTTGGCTGAGGATGGTAGAAATACCGAAAGTACTCCCATGTATATATAGTTAGTGAAATTAGACAATATATTAAATAAACCAGTTTTATTTTATTTTTCAAGTCCATTGGACATATATCTGTGATATTATAGTATCTATTAATAAAAATGTGGTATATTTATATATTAGAATAAATTAAATATTCATTTAACTTTTTATTTTATCCTAGTGTCAATCGATGTATGTTGTAATTTAATCGATTTTATCATCAATCGTCTATAATTGTTTTTATTTAATGTTATTTATAATGTCTGCATAATAATTTCCTATTTTATCTGTGTCAGTCTTATAATTGACAGTGTTGTTTATGAATTTATTGATACATATATACCATTTCAATGGATTTTCTGTTCATTGTATTGTTCGAAATATTTAAAATTTTTACGTTATTAAAATCGATGTTTTTTTTAAATGTTGACTTGTTTTTTTGAAATTGAAAATGACGAATGTAGTCGAAACGTCTTAAGAAAAAAGAAAATAATGAAATAAAGTATTTTGAAAGTTTTATACCTAATTGCCTTACTGCCAAAGTGTTGATGAAATATTATAGTTTTATCGCGGTACATAATATTTTCTGAGACTCCCCTCATGTATTTTAAGGGAAGGCCCTTTAAAATGAAAGGGCTACTTTGAAAACCCTGGCCAAGGTTCTTAAGGTCTCTACCCTTCTTTGTATCTACAGTAATAGGATTTAAAAGTATTAACAGTAATCTCTAATTCTTAATAAATATAATGAACTGAATTCTTTCCATTGTTTATTTATTTTTATTTTTTATTCTACTTTAAGTGGTGCGCCACCCAGGTGCTAACACAAATTAAGAGATCAGTAAAATTACTACTCGTGTTCCATATAATTATCGTTATTGGAAGCTGCCTCCTTCTGAGATCTGATGGACTAGGACCGGTTCTAGATAAATGCCCCACGAAGGAGAATAATTTCTCTATTTATATTTTCGTTATAATATTGATAATGTTATGTTAGATGCCTTAGCATATGTTTAGTGATGTTAGGGTTGAGTTTCAGGCGAACAAATAAATAAATAGAGCAAACATTAATTAGACAATATCAGATATTTCAAGGGAAACAAACATACAATTTTCGATAGAATCAGCTAATTTCACATTGAAAAAAAATCATAAGTAAATCACCAGTAATGTACTTCCCCAGTGTGAGTTAAACATCTAAGTGTTCACTCTCCCTCTGAACAAATCGAATGGCCCAAGTGGTCTAAAACAAATGCCTTAGATTGGTTGGTAGCTACTCGAGGGACACCTCCATCCTCCAAATCCATGAAGACCTAAATGTTGAGCTCCTACTGGACTAAATAATAAATTTAAGTAAAAACTTTTTACTTAAGTGTGACACTAATCAAAACGGTTTTGGTAAAGAAATTAGGGAAAACTCAAGGAGGGAAACACAAAAATATCCGTTCACGATTTTAAATTATAATATCTGTTTTTGAATGTTTATTAATTTATTTTCTATTCATTTCAGTTACTATGTATTTGTTTTTGTTTTTCTTTTTCTTTAAGAGTTTTTTAAAATTTACTCTTAAGCAATAGCATTGTTTTTAATTTAACTAATTATGTTTTATTTGTATTTAGTGTATAAGGGTAATGGTTAAGGAACCTTATTGTACAATTGTACCTCCGGAAATGTGACTGTTATAATAAACTCTTCTTCTTCTTCTAAATTTCGTGATTGATATATATATATAGTTATTCGGTTTTTTTTTTTTGTTGAGACCCCTCTCCTGACTATCTTTGACCGATTTGGTAGAAAATTGATTGGTGTCGATTTGGGATTTTGGATTCACTTATAAAATTTCGTGTCGATACATTCATTTCTTCTGAAATTATTATGGTTATTGTGCAATTTGGGAAATTTCATGAAAATCTGAACAACCGTTAAAGAGTTCAATTAGTTTTATATATTACCCCCTCCCCCTCCTCAATCAACCCTCTACATATATATATATATAGAGAGAGGTATAAAATATTAAATGTCAGCTCAACAAGTTCACATTCCGAAATGTACCTTCTGCACCCTCCACGGGGGTTTTTCACTGCCCCATTCTCCTGTACGGTAGTCTTAAAAACATAGAAAACATTGAAAATGTATCGTCTCAAATTTGAATCGTAAAATAAAAAAAAAAAACTTTCTTTATTTGTTAGATAGGTATATGCTGTCGCAGACTTTTTTGTAGAACTTTTTATTGCCAACAATTTCTCCATATATCATTTTGATATAACTTCAACGATTTATGCAGCGTATAAAATAAATGGTGTCCGAACGATTGGTTCTCCGACGCTTTACGTTTACCAACACTGCTCAACTCCCTGTTAATAAATCGTATAAAGCCTATGTCCACTGGAAAAAAATAAGCTTCCCAACGTTGAAAGAATTATCCAAATCCGTTGAGTAGTTTTCGAGATTACCTCAAATATACAAACAAACTTTCTTTCTTTATATATTAATACATGCTCTTTATATATTAATATATCCTGTATCTGTCTGTACACTTGAGAATGCTCTAACGAGTGAAATATATTGTGTTCATATAAATAAAGTGGAATTTTTTGACTTGTTTTAAGTTTTTTATTCTTTAGTATTCACAATGAACTTCCACAAGATCTCTGGCGAAAACATCTCTAATATATATGAGATATATCATTATTATTTGTAGTTGGGGTTGTGACTAACTACTGAATAAGTGTACTCCGAGTATATTTGAGATAAGATAGTGGATGAGGCAATGTCTATATATATCGATCTACGAACACTGATTTAAACTATTTTTTTAGAACTGTGGCAAAAATAAGCGGGAATCTAAAACTTCAAAGAGGGAAGCAGGCAGCTCTATCTGTGGGGATGCTCTTCATGTGGGCCAAGGAGAATGCTCTCCCATCGTTATGACTCCACGAATTTTAGACTTTTTGCGGTTTCTCTCTAGAATTAGACTTTTTTTTTTTTTATCCAACTGAGTGGTTACCAAGGATACATTTAAAGACCCCCCCTTGACTTCTATATCTTCAAAAAGAGGTTGGATTTTAAAGAGAAAACACACAGATATAAAAATTAGCTCCCCCCCCTCCTCTGATGTCTATGTTCCCTACGGTCGATTTCTTACAAAATAATATGTGTTTAGTGGGTTTTGAATCTAATATAAAATTTCATGTCGATACATTCATTATATCGCCAGTTATTGGGGTTGTTGAGTTGTCCACCTTTCCATTCCCTTCGGCCGAAGTGTCGTCCTTATGTTATACACCTAAATTTACATATGAAACGTCGTGTCAATATATTCATTACAACGGCGGTTCTTACAGATCTTTTGTTAAGCCCCTCCCTCCCTTTCTCACCTGGGTCCACTGATCTCTCTCAACACCATTTCTCAACCTTAAAAAAGTTCCATTGACCTCTGTGAAAAGGCCCATTGACCCTTCTGAGCTTCATTTAAACCTTTAAAGAGTTCCATCGACCTCTGTGAAAAGCCCCATTGACCCTTCTGAGCTCCATTTCACATTTAAAAAAGCTCCATCGACCTCTGTGGAAAGGCCCACTGACCTCTCTCAACACCATTTCTCAACCTATAAAAGCTTCATGAGAACCTCTGTGAAAAGGCCCATTGACCCTTCTGAGCTTCATTTAAACCTTTAAACAGTTCCATCGACCTCTGTGAAAAGGCCCATTGACCCTTCTGAGCTTCATTTAAACCTTTAAACAGTTCCATCGACCTCTGTGAAAAGCCCCATTGACCATTCTGAGCTCCATTTCACATTTTAAAAAGCTCCATCGACCTCTGTGAAAAGGCCCATTGACCCTTCTGAGCTTCATTTCAACCTTTAAACAGCTCCATCGACCTCTGTGAAAAGCCCCATTGACCCTTCTGAGCTCCATTTCACATTTTAAAAAGCTTCATGAGAACCTCTGTAAAAAGGTCCAATGACCTCTCAGAACACCATTTCAATTTGTAAAATGCTCCGTCAACCCCTGTGAAAAGCCCCATTGACCCTTCTGAGCTCCATCGACTTCTGTGAAAAGGCCCATTGACCCTTCTGAGCTTCATTTCAACCTTTAAACAGCTCCATCGACCTCTGTGAAAAGCCCCATTGACCCTTCTGAGCTCCATTTCACATTTTAAAAAGCTTCATGAGAACCTCTGTAAAAAGGTCCAATGACCTCTCAGAACACCATTTCAATTTGTAAAATGCTCCGTCAACCCCTGTGAAAAGCCCCATTGACCCTTCTGAGCTCCATCGATCTCTGTAGACATGCCCATTGAGCTCTTCTGAAGAGCACCATTTCAACCTTGCTAGCTTTCTAAAGCCTCATATTCACTAGTGAGTGATGAGATCTTGCACTAAGATTGAACTTTCTGACACTCTTCGTATTAAACAAATATTTTTTTAATTAACTCAAGTCATTTTATTTTATTTTCTAAGAGAGGATCCAAACACTTAAAAGAGGCTCAATTCAATCTTGACTAACTATAGAGGCATGTCTGCGGTAGAAGCTGAAGGTCAACACAACATATGCAAGCCGGCCTTCTGCTGGATTTCTCTTTAATACTAGTAACAAAAAAAATAAATAAATACCGTAGGCAATGGGCTGTTATAAACTTTTATAGGGGAGACCAAAGAAGCGCTTTTTTCCTCCTTTTTTCTCAGTTTGTTCGAAACGAAACCTGTTTAAAATCCAGTTTGTGTCTGGTGGTTTATGGTGTCAAGAAAACAACACATGATGCTATTTCTAATACGGCTGGGGCTGCACCATGAAAAAGGATCTCAGAAGTGGATAAGTAAATACACAAGAAAGAAATCATACAGGGAGGGACTTGATAGGATTTTTGCAAAATCAAGTCCATTTTAAGTTAATTTCCAAAGCGGTAACACAACGAGGAACGAAACTGCAAACATTTTAGACTTTCAAATGTACAATTTGTTATTACGAAGTATAGGGGAAGTTATGTAATCGGTCAGTAATTCTATGCGGAATTTTCAACGGAATTTTATGTTTTCCTATCTTCTGATTCCAAAAATTTAAAAAAAAAAATATTTATCTGTGTAACTGCGAACACGATAATCATCATATATATAAAGCTGAAAATGTCGAGGAACTGAATAGCCTTACAGGAGATATTGGGAGAAAAGTCAAAATTCCCCGGGCAACGCCGGGTATTACTGCTAGTTCCCAATATAATGAATGTGTCGACACGAATTTTTTTACGTATGTACATCCAGAACCCTCCAAGTGCACATTATTGTTGAACCTTGTGCTGACGATGGCGTAAGCCGAAACCGGTACACATTTAAGTATATGTTTGTGGAATTAGACAATATAAGTGTTCAAAAAAGTGTTTTATCTATAATTTTATTTTATTTACGAATATACCAGTCAAGGGATAGCGACCACTCGCCTCGCCTCTTACTCGCAAACGGCTTAAACAACATTGCCCGGTGTTTTATCCCAAAAAATAGGTTGGCAGCCACTAGAAAGTACATGAGGCAACACAGCCAGGTACGTTCCTCCAACTCTGTTTTCTTGAGTATCCTATCTTCAGATCTCCTTCTATTATATCTTCCGTTGGCTAACCTGATGGCTCCCTTTGTCCACTCTTCTCTTCATCACCTCCTGACCCTTCAACACCATATTAGTACAACACTTTGATCAGTCCGACACACCCAGCGGCTTTGTTCAACAAGACACTTTCTTATCTTCACCATTATAGATCTTGAACAAAGCCTACCTTATCCTACATCAGTGGCCCATAACTTAAACACATTGCTACCCTCTGTCGTTGGTACAAAAGCGCTTTTTACTTTCCCAACGAAAACGACAATACATGTAGTTCCGTACTCCTTTACTCACTGAGCTATAGACGTTGGTTGTCCGGTTTTGTCCAGGAACTGAAGCCCTCACAGATTAAGTGTGCAGACAATAGGGTACGTAGACAGGACTTGTTCTTTCCAACATAACAGAATAAATTTGCTTATGAACAGAGTCATCAGTGACGTAGGTAGATCCTCTTTTACACTATTCGCTTTGTTGGCGATAAATTGCCGACTTAATACCTCCGAGCTTTTATTCTTGCTTAGCAGAGACCCTATCCTGACTAGTAAAGACAACGAGTCGAACGTTCTGAGTGTTCCCCCTCCCCTGGACAACGGGAGCATTCTTAGATTTATTAAGGAAGCTGGAAGACTAGATCCAGATTAGACAAGGTAAGGAGGAAGCCCAGCACTTCTAGGGAATTGGATGCTTAGGTCCCTAGGTGCATGCAAGAGTCCTCCCATATATCGTGTAATGGTCCTTCAGAATGACGTGTAAATAATGAGAAGAGTGTTGCTGGAGTCAAGGCCATCAAGTTAACGACCCTTTTGTAGAAACAAACAAATAAAACCAACAACTCAAGAAACACAAGTCAATGCAGAAAACAATGCAAGTCCACTCAATTCCTTTCTGTGGGTCCCAGGGAGGATAATGCGAAATCCGGCTTTTGTTCAAGTTGATTGAAGTTAGTGGACAATTGAAGTGAGGAGATGAAGTCGGTGTCCTTGTCTCTCTGTCCTCCTGTCTTGTCTGCAGCGTCTCTCTCAAGAACTGTGCATCTCTTTGAGAGTAACGGCACAGACAGACGTTGTGGGAGGAACACAAAGTTTGGGGCAGGGGGCTGTTACACAGTGTGACACAGATAGGAAGGCCATAAAAAAACAGCATCCCCTACCCCTGTGTCACACTGGGTTCAGTTGGAACAGCTCCACCCCCTTGAACACAGTGTGACGGTCGAGGGGGAACATGAGAAGATAATAGTTATCAAAATTAATTACTTGGGGGGGCGGGGCTACGCCTCTGTATCAGTCTATTATTTCCCTAGTACTTCTGTTATACCCGTTACAAACAGCGGTGTGGGTTGGTTTGGTTAGGATGGCTAGAGGAGACTGTTGTAGCAGGCCATGTCAGAGAGCGAGTATTAGGTCACGGTCGTGATTACCTAGTAGATAACATCACTGGAACAACTCAAGTAGCTGTTATCGTACACATCTCACCAACTATACCAACTTGAGGCTCACAACTCCTCTCACTTCTTTTTGAGGTCAAACAACAGATTTGACTCTTCAACAGTAATTCTAGAACTTTTCGGAGAAAGTTAATTATAACAATTATTCCGCACTTATATTTCATCTGCGGCGAACTAATATTCGCTACTTGCACAACCGGATGGTTACATTTCGAGCTTACAGATATACGAAGTATAAGAGAAGTTATGTAATCGGTCAAAAATTCGATGCGGAGTTTCTAACGGAATTCCATGTGACCATGGAACCTGATGAAGGGATGCAACAACGTCCCGAAACATCGTTAGGATAAAGACACTTCCGAAGAATTTTTTGGAAAATAATTATAATTTTTATTAAATTGAAAAATGTTTCTACTTATTATAAATGTATTATGTATTCATTTTTTTTTATACTCATATATTTTCAAGTATTTATTTATTCAATTTTTATTAATTTCATTTTATTTTTTTTAATAGTTTTGTTATTACTACTAATCATAGATGTGTTAGACTCAAGTAGTTATAAATCTAATATATAAGCTATCTTAATGTATAAATTCTTTTGACATATCCCATTACCATGTATTGGTTTAACGGAAATATTATTATTATTATTATCATTTTCGGAGAAGTCTTCATAGAGAAGAGAACGAAGATAGATAGGTGGTAGTTTGAAACTGACTGAAACAAGAGATGAAGAGATCAAACAAATAAAGAACTAGGTTGAGTAGAAACATACAAACAAGGGGAGAACCGTTGTAGAGCTAACATTTACATAGGAAGGAGACAAACAAACAAACAAACGGAATAGGGCCCAGACAGCATGACGCTGCTCAGTTCACATCACATCTGTCCGTTAATGGGTTCATTTAAGGGACAAGAACTACACCCGGCATGTTTTATACGTCACAGCTGTACCAAGAATAAGAGAAGTTACATATTCATGTAAAGTCGGCGAATCAGCGACAATGTACTTTCCTAGCACGATATCTATGGTCACAGGGAATAAGTTGTTAAGTCGTAAAATGGCCAAAATGAGTTAAGTGTACTGTGATCATCTCCCAAGCCATCTGAGCACTGTGAAGAAGTTGGGAGCTCAGAACTCTAATACTTTCGGAATTATAAAGATGTGGGTTTCTTGGTATCTCGTAAAATTGTGTATGTTCTCGGTTAAATCAACTTAATCTACTTAATCTACTGAGAAATCATTCAAGAGATAACTGCATTTAACCATGTATTCACTACGGCAGACTATTCCAACATCATTCACAGAGTATTTCAAAAAGTATGGTAAATAATTAGGTGTGTATAAAAATTAGTGATGGGGAATGATTAGGGAAAATCTAAGAAAGGATTAACAATGTTCATTTTCATTCACTCCTATAGATTTAGAAGGTATATGATTACTAATGATGCAAACATTACCGTGGTAAACAGGAAAACAGATACACAGCCCCTAAACAACAGTTATTGCTTTTTCCCACATACATCCACTCAAGTCATTATATGGTCATTTTTATTTATTATTTTTTTAGATAAATATATATTGTTATATATAGGTTACTGTATTACTACTTTCAAAATTTGTATTTATTTTTATTATTTATTTATTATTATTATTATTTTTCTCTCTTCATTTATGTTTGAAAAAAAAAAACTGTTTCCATCTCTTTTTAACATCATTATTAAGTATCTTCTTATATTGTCCATAATGACTAATTTGTTTGTTGTATTCTGTAGGCTCTGAAGAAGAAAATAAATAGTTTTCGGAACGTTGGCCAAAAATTGAATTTTTCATTTACACGATAGAACCTCGAATTCCTTCTACATTGAAAAGATACTGTCGACTCTATTAATCATAGTTTTCGAGATAAACCGATATGACGAACAACAGCGATTATATACACGTTTCCGAGGGCGCCTGTAGCTCAGAGGTAGCATGCTAGCTAGCCTACTGAGCTCAAGATCGTGGGTTCAAAACCCGGTCGAGGCCCTTAGGTTATTTTTACCTGGAAAGGAAAAAAAAAAAAAAACATGTGTACACCGCCCTTCGGATGGGACGTTAAGAAATGGTCCCAAGCCTGTGCGATGTTGGGTACTCTTTAAATACCCTTAGCCTAGTTAATTAAACATGGGTCGGCAAATTTAGGACTCTGTACCATTGTGTAAGTACCATTGTAGTGTTGACGAAAGAGGCGATATGACCTCTTTTTTTTTTTGACGTTGGGGTGCATGCAGAAAAGTCGGGGGTGGTTAAATTTCGCTTTTAACTGTTTTTTTACTTCCCCAGTTATACGTGTATGTATTCGATCAGAATTCGATGCGGAGTATGTATTCGATCAGAATTCGATGCGGAGTTTTAAACGGATTTCATGTTTTTTCATGTTTTCCGACCTCCTGCATTCATAAATAAAAAAAAAAATGTCTGTGTGTCCGTGAACACGATATCTCCCGATAGAATGAATTAGTCGACACCAAATTTTATATGTGTATTCAGAAGCCTCTAAGGACGACACCCATTGATTTTCAGGTAAATCGGTCCAAGGCAAGGGGGGTGGCTTAACGCAACTTGGTTTAGGGCAAACGGGCGATTGGCATTGGAAAGAGAGCGAAAAATTAATTGATTATTTCTTGCTGGGGAAGTACATAGCAGGTGATTCACTGATTTATTTTTATTTTTCTGTTCCCATCATAAAGCGAAATGTCAATTCCCTATCTTATCTGGGTCATTGTTTTTGATCATAGTACACAATGTTTTTTTGTTACATATTACACGTGCAATGAATATCCATACAATGTATCGTTAAGGAGGATTCTAGGAGAGAAGTTGTGAGTGTCAACGATGGGGAAGATAGGACACACTGATATGGCTAACTGGAACGATAACAGGAGGTAAGGTGAGTAGTCGGTGGATACTCCATAAGAACGACACCTATTGATTTTCAGTCAAATTGACCAATAAGAAGAGATATTACAGATTCACGGATTTTTTTCAATTATATCTCGACATTTTTTACGAAAGGCCCTCTATTTGTCGGTAAGAGCACGGAAGAAAAATAACAGGTTTTTGGGAAACGAGTCCATACTCATTGTTATCGTCATCACGGATTGGTTTCCACATAGTATTCGTATTGTACTTCCAGTAATAGGTCCATTTGGATGAAACAGAACCCCTTAATTCGAAGCACGTATTTTGAACGTTTAATGTGACATCATAAGCTATGTGTTATCTGAGTCACACAACTTAAATTATTCATGAACATTGTGTAGTAAATTAATTAACTAAAGGAATTTAGTGAGTGTTCACAAAACGCATCATTGAGCCACAATCGTTGTTTTCTTACTTCTTCAGCTATAAAAAGTATAGGGGAAGTTACGTAATCGCTCAAAAATTCGATGCGGAGTTTTCAACGGAATTTCATGTTTTCCGACCTCTAGATTACAAAGATGAAAAAAAAATTCGGTCTGGTGTCTGTCGGTCTGTGAACACAATAACTCCCGATAGAATGAATGTATCAACACAAAAGTTTAGGTTAGGTTAGGTTTTATGACTCATGCCCGGGCTTTAAATACGAGGTCATATCGCCTACTACCAGAGCGCTCTTTCGTCACTCTGGTGGACATGAGCCCGACTCTACTATGAGAGTCCTAAATTTTGCCTACCCTAAATTTTTATTCACCTAGTACCTGACATCGTACAGGCTCGGGACCATCGCTTAACGTCCCATCCGAAGGACGGCGAACTAAGGGCCCTCGGTCGGGTTTATATGTGAAATCAGAACCCTCTAACGATGACTCATATTGTTTTTCAGCCAAATCGACCAAAGGGCCTCCCATAAATCCCCTCTCGACTTTTTGGGCTAAAAAATAAATAATTGTCTTGCATAAGGGCTTCTGAATCCTCATGCTCAATTAATTACATTGATTTTTTGGGATTTTTGAGTTGAGCCCCTTCCCTGAACCCTTTGTTCCATTTGGCCGATTTGGCTGAAAATTAATAAGTGTCGTCCTAAGAGCGTTTTGAATTTACATAATTCATGTCAATATATTAATTTTAACTGCAGTTATTAGAATTTTTGAGTTGAGTCTTTCCCCTAATCCATCCTATTCCAAAAAATCATTAGCACTCGGAAAAATGTATAATGTAAACTTATATCGATACGGATGGAACAGGTATGATCGACGTATCGCTTGATCGGTTGATGTGCAGATTCATCCACTCCACCATCGAGGGCTCCCATGTCAGTAAATGTAAAGTATCCCTAAAAATCTAGAAATAACTATGTCTTCATCTGGTAGATCCGTAATTTTACAATCAAAGGGGGATTTATATATATATATTTTTTTTGAAAGGACATCAAAAACTGAATTGATTAATTCGTATTGGGGAAGTACATTTCCGGTGATTCACCGACGACTTTTTAAAAAATATTGTCAATTCCATTTAATGCATAAAATACCGTTCAGCATTACACCATCGTCAGTTTTAGTTATATATTAAAAGACGTATATCATTTTTTTATTATTTATTTAGACGGCTAGTATATTCGTTTTCGCGTTAAAGAACTTGTTCTTGACCCAGTATGTAAAAATAAGCAGTAAAAAAGAATATATCATCTTGAAAATGGATGCAGTGATACATCAAAACTGTTCTAATATTAATTTTAAATTTAGTTAGAAACTATCTGTCCATCAAAGAGACTTTTCACAAATAGCCGTACTTAATTTCTCGCTAACTTTGGAGACCAGCAGCAAAATAACAAGACGAACCTCGACGTAAGATTGTTTAATTTTGAGCAAAAGATTCCGACGTTCCTATTGAACATACAACATACTCACAGATACGAGATTTAGTTAGAAATAAGTCATTAGTGCCACATCCCATCCGTATAATGTTGTATCTAAAGGAATGATGGTGGAATGATTCAATTTTTGGATACAGGAAATTCCGTATCCAATTTTTGATTGATTACACAACTTCCCCTTTACTTCGTATATATATATATATATATATATATATATATATAGTTAAAAAAAAAAATGAAATTTTGTTATTGGTTCATCAGATCTTAAAATTTTATTGATTTGAGTTACGCCCTTTTCACGAGTCTATAACTTCGTTTCACTTGCATATTTGCACGTTCCAAGACATTATATCTTGCAATAAATTTGCGAAGGTTGTTTCTTTCACTTAATTCACTGACTTGCAGTTGCAGATTTATCTATCGTTTGAAATATAATGCTGACTAAGTCACATTCGCATTTTTCCTCTTCTAATAATCTCTTTCGTACACTATTGAGCTTTCGTATACTATATTGAACTTTCGTAAACTGTACTGAACTTTCGTTTCTTCAATATCAAAGTTTTCTTCTTCTCTAAACGCTGGATTTTCGCCAAACTTACTATTCTAGGATAAAGTGAAAAGTAAAGTTATTGATTAACTTTTCAATATCGGAGCAAAGTTTTCAATGGAATTCCATGTTTTCTGATATCTAGATTCCAAAATTTTTTTAAAAATATGTCTATCTGTTCATCCAAATCGACCAAAGGGAAGGGGAATTAGGAAAGAGGCTTAACTCTAAAAACTGCCGTTGTAAAAACTGTTTATCTTGTTAGAATTATAATATAATTAAAAAAATATAAAAATCAAAAAGTAAAAAAACAATGCCAACTAGCCCCGGTCTCCCCTACACAGAAAATAAAAGATAACATTATTATATTATAATAATGTTATTAATAATAATATTATATTATAATAATGTTATTAATAATAATATTATATTATAATAATGTTATCAATAATATTATTAATAATAATATTATATTATAATAATGTTATTAATAATATTATTAATAATAATATTATATTATAATAATGTTATCTTTTATTTTCTGTGTAGGGGAGACCGGGGCTAGTTGGCATTGTTTTTACTTTTTGATTTTTATATTTTTTTCTGTTATCCTTTCAGCGAATGTGAGCAATGCTGCCGACAGTTGAACTCCTTGGCTACAAATTAATGAGGAAAACATAATGTAAAATTGTATACTTTACTCGTCAAAAAATGGTTTACGAAAGTGTTCCAACTATGCCAACTTACCCCAGTTTTGGGGTACGTTGGCATACCACCTGGGGCAAGTTGGCACTCAGCAAGAATTCGTTTATAACTAAACCTGATGATGGTGAAGCACCGAAACCGGTAATAAATATATATAACATTTTTATGAGGGCGCCGGTAGCTCAGTGGTATGCGTGATTGCCTTCTGAGCTCAAGATCGTGGGTTCGAAACCCGATCGAGCCCCTTAGTTTATTTTATCTGGGAGGTGAAATAAACTTAAGCACGCCGTCCTTCGGATGGGACGTTAAGCGATGGTCCCGAGCCTGTACGATGTCAGTTACTCGTTAAAGAGGTGAATAAAAATTTAGGACTCCCACAGTAGAGTCGGGCTCATGTCCACCAGAGTGACGAAAGAGCGCTCTGGTATTAGGCGATATGACCTCGCAGTTAAAGCCCGACATGAGTCATAAAACCTAACCTAACCTAACATTTTTATGGTATAGACAATATTTTAAGACCAAGTTTGTTTTATTTATGACCAATTAGATGTTTTTTTAATATGTTGCACACAAATTTTCATTGTATTCTTTCATTCAAACATAGCACACAAAATGTGTTAGAAATTAATGAATGATTTAGAGCAGTCACCAAGTCTGGGTGGTCCAGATATCATTTCTCCAACATCAGATAACAGCTGATGACATTCCAGGAACAGACTCCAGGAAGCCACATCTGATGAGGGGGAATATTCCAAAGCTAACACAGCTACTTAGACAGCTCAACTTGACCACTGAGAAAATCATCAGCAATGTACTTCCCCAGCGCCAATTAACCAACTAATCGATATTCCCTTTGAAACCAATTTACCACTCGGGCTAAAAATCGATAGATGTCTTACTAAGGGATTTTTGAATTTTCATATTAACTTACGTATTGATATATTCGTTAATAAGGTTTTTGAGTTGAGCACTCCCTCCTATGATGCCCCCCTCCTTTCGAGCTGATTTCTCTGAAAAATGACAGATTGGAGTCCTTTTTGGATCCTGGATCCATATATACGATTGTCGTCCACATGATTTTGAATTTACATTCAAAATTTCGTGTAGATACATTCATCAATTCGGCAGCTATTGGCGGTTTTTGTGATAAGCCTCCCTCCTTCCCTATGACCGATTTGGCTCAAAATCAATAGATGTCTGTAATATCCAAAAAGATGGATATTAATTCTTTTAATATATTTAAATAAATATAATCATCAAGATGGAAATATACGAATTGGAAGGCAGGAAATCAACAGGAAGTCGGTGGAAAACCATCAGCAATCCCGAGTATGTAAGGGTGGGGGCTTGAGCAACCAATAGGCACTCAGAGAGTCCCGGGCGGGAAAAAATGGAGGCAAGCGAGCCGCACCCAGCTAGAGAGCACTAGGATCACTTCTAGAACCAGCCTTGTCCATACAACATCCCAGATCCAGGACTCAGCCGGTCACCTGACCAAATAAGAAGATGCGCTGAAACTCCCTATTGTTTTGAGAAGACAGCACAGGTGGATGGTTGAAGAAATCCAGAACCCAGCAGAAATCGTTTTATGTATTTTGCACCTCATGTCATCTTGATTTTTCAAAACTTTTTAGTCTTGGCGAACCCACGCAATCAAAGAAATAAGTAAAAATTAGAATCATATAGAATCACTATTTTTCAAGACAACATTTTATTTTACATATCAAAATAAATTCACTTTACATGTCTTTATGACATTCTAGATACACAATTTCGAGTCGATATACTCATTCTATCGGGGAGTTATCGTGTAGACATTTTATTTTTTAGAAACTAGTTGTGGGAAAATATCAAATTCCGGTGAAAACTTAACATAAAATTTATGACAGATTTTAGCTGAGGAAATAACTCCATAAACGCAGTAAAATCATGTATTACATAATTATGCAAACAGCACTATTGACAAATTGTATGAAAATAGAAAAGGACATTATTTATCTCTAAGGAAATAGCAGGTTATCTTTATCTCTATCCAGTGACTAGATACAGAATAGTGCACTTATGTTTGATCTTATTTTAACAACTGACCACATCTCAACATGACCTAATAGAGAACGAACCAAGGTTGGCCGGTCACTGCTAAAATATATACACTATGAACCGTTCAGTTCATTTCGTTCAGAATATGTGCAGTATGTCATGAGATTCAGGAAGAGGATCCCAGCTCTTTTCATTAAACGTAATTTTAATCTGATTCATTCAATAAAATAAAATATCGATATTTTGTACTTTGTAAACCGTTGAGTAGTGTTATCGATACCAGATAATATCAGAAAACAAATTATCGATACAAGTATTTTTATTCCGAAAATGATGAAATACTAAATCATTATGACTCATGCCCGGGCTTTAACTACGAGGTCATATCGCCTACTACCAGAGCGCTCTTTCGATGAAATATATAAACATTTTTTATATTTTACTTTTAATTTTATTTAACTCAACAATATATAAACATTTTGTTGAGTTAAATAGCTATAAATTAGCATACACTCACCTTATGATCGGCCAAAGCCCTTCCCCTTAGCTTTTTATTTGGGAGGTGAAAAAACCTTGAGCACGCCCTCCTTCGGAGGAGACGTTAAGCTATGTGCCGGGCCTGTACAGTCACGATCTTTAGACGGCCGAACGTCCTGCGCTTATTTTCCAAACTCCGGGCAAGACTTTAGTCTGTTTGGGTGAAGGTGATTGATTCTCTTCTTCCATCACCATCCACCAAAAAATTGGTGAGAAGGGGAGGTGCATACCCCTACGTGCCCCACCTGCCATCTCATAATGAACGAACAAAGATAGAAAAAATCTATGGCGAGACAGCAGAAGTCTACTATGCTAGGCTTACCTATCGAAGGACTGAGCGCAAGAAAAGACCATGAGCGCCAAAAGATGTTTTCTGTTTTTTTTTTCTTTATTCAAATACTTTACTGAATACGTTCTACAAGCAGGAAGACCCGGTGTCGCCAAGTAATTTTGGGTCTAGGGGATCGGAAAACATGTAATTCTGTAAAACTCAATATCGAATTTCTGACCGAATACATAACTTTACAATATACATCTAGGGAAGCAAAACTATGTGTTATTTACATCCCCAGCTATACGAAGTATAGGGGAAGTTATAAAATTGATCAAAAATTCAATACAGAGTTTTCAACAGAATTTCATGTTTTCCGACCTCTAGAATCCAAATATGAAAGAATCAGTTTCTGTCTGTGTGCCTGTGACACGATAATTCCCATTAGAATGAATGTATCGACACGAAATTTTATATGTGAATCCAGAAAAACTTAACGAAGACACCTATTGTTTTTCAGCCAAATCGAACAAAGGGAAGGGGGGATTAGGGGGGAGGCAACATAAAAACTCTAATAACTGCTAATAGAATGAATGTATCGCCACAAAATTTCATATGTGATTTCAAAACCCCTCCATACTTAATAATTTTCAGCGGATTCGGCAAAAGGGAAGGGGGGATCATGGGGGGGGGGGGGGGGGGGGGGGGGGGGGGCTCAACTAGAATACCAATAACTACCGATGTAATTAATGTATTGTTGACTCATCTCGACAAATTCACAGTCAGTTAAACTCACATGTAAAGTAATTGTAGTTTATTGATCAATAATCTTCTAAACGTAAAATACGACCTATGTGCCTCTCATGGGTGCCCGCTAGTTGAGTCACGGGCTGGCTGCCGCGCGCGGGACCCTCCAAGGCGGGAATGAGAAACCCCCGCGCGACCAGAAGGCTTGTGTACGAGTGTAGCGGCGTCCCCCCACTCCAAGTGGGCCAGGAGAGCATTCATTCATAGGAAGCCGGCAGTCGTTGTCCAAGAGTCATGTGAGTTGTAAGCCATGTCCCCCCAATATCGTAATGGGACGTCCTTCGTCAGCGTCCTCGTGCTTTTGGTTTCAATATTAGGTTGGAGTCTGGCCTCTTTCAATAATGAGGGTAAGTCAAATCACTTAAACAAATTTACTATAGACTCTCCCACAAGCCGATTTACTAGAAGGATTTTTAACATAAAAAAAAAAGTCTGAACATCTTAAGCGCATTTTAATATTTTTTCTTACACCAGTAATGTACTTCTGACATTCAAAACAGAAAGCTAAAGTCGTCGGTAAATCATTGGCAATGTAACCCCCAACACGACTTACAGGAACTCTCCTTTCCCTTCGGCCGATTTGACTGAAAATCAATAGCTATCCTTCGGTGTTCTGGACACATGTATAATATATAGTATATTATCGTACTGACAGGCATACATTGTGATGTAAAACATTTATACACATCAAGATTATTAAAATATTATAAAATCAATTATTATTATTTGTATAAAAAAGATGTTAGGAGTGAAGTAACTTAATTAGTGAATAAATATACAAAGATTTTTTAGATCTCATTTTATTTTAAAACGAATGGAGAACAAAAGACGACGAAAACGGTGAAACAGTTTAAGTTGAGATGTGGACAGTCTAAGAGAAAGTTGTTTTTAGGCTTAAGGTGTAGTGAACCATGTAGGAGTGAAAATAACAGTGAAGTAGATGCGCAAAGGTACTTTTATTTATTTATATGTTTATATGTCCAAAATAACATTGAATTAAAGAATGGCAACAATATATACGTAAGAACGTCCCGAAACATCGTTGGGATAAAAACACTACCGAAGAGTTTTTCTTGAAAAATAGTTATCATAATTTTTATTAAATTGAAAAATGTGTCTACTTATTATAAACGTATCATGTATTAATTTTGTTTATGTACTCATATATTTTTAAGTATTTATTTGTTCAGTTTTTATCAATTTAATTTTACTTTTTTTAATAGTTTTGTTATTACTCTAATCATAGGTGTATTAGACTGAAGTAGTTATAAAGGAGGGGCCGGGTAGCGAAGGGCCATGGTAGCGAAGTACTGAATAACATGGGTACAAAACCCGCTCCTTCACACAATAAAGTTTCCACTCTCCCTCTAAACCCTCCTCCTCTTCGGGGGATATATGTGGTACCACATATATAATTTCAAGTCGATACATTCAGTTCATCTCATCCTTGCTACCCCTTCCATTTGGCCGAATTGTCTGAAATCAATAGGTGTCATCCTTACAGACTTCTAAATTCATATATAATTTTTTGTTTTCTATCTGGCGTTGTTGTATTCACAGTACAAACATACCCTCTCTATTAAACCTCCCAGAAATGTTTGTTGTGTGGCCAAATAACCTGCCTATAAAGAGAATGGCCCCGCGTTGTCGACCCCTTGTTCCTAGTTCTGGTTGGCTTCCCTTTCGTCTTGTCCCCTAGGGAGATCCCAATATATTTATTGATCTACAGGCATCCATGACTAAGCCGATAGCTTAGTGGTATGCGTGCTTGCTTTCTGAGCTCAAGATCGCGGGTTATAAACCCAGCCAAGGCCCTTAGTTTATTTTATTTTGGAGGTAAACAAAAAAAAAAAAATTAAGCAGGCCATCCTTCGGATGGGATGTTAAGCAATAGTCCCCAGCCTGTATTACATTAGGTACTCGTTAAAGACCCCTACCCTAGGTGAATAAAAATTTAGGGTAGGCAATTTAGTCAATTTAGGCAAATTTAATCTAGCAGAGTGACGAAAGAGCACTCTGGTAGTAGGCGATATCACCTTGTAATTAAAGCCAGGACATGAATCATAATAATTAATTATATATAAATTTAAAAAAAAAAAATTTCAGTTGAAAGCTCAAAATTTTTTTTTTTATTATTGTTTATTTACAATCAGTTAAAATATAACTCTAAGTAAATTTGATGACAGTGACTATAATAAATATACAAAATAAGATAAAATAAAATAATCTACAAAATAATACAATATATAAATAAAAAATATATATATATTTATATAAATATATATAATATATTATATAAATTAAAAAAAAAAAATCAGTTGAATGAAGCTCAAAAAATAATGATAAAAAAAAAATCATACAAGCATTTTTTATTTTTTTTTTTACAGAGAAATAACTTTAATTTATGCGCTTATAAGATAAAAATAATAAAAGTACTTGGAAAAAGAAAGAAAAGTCTAATGAAAATCCAAAATAATTAATCAAGGTCTAACTAAGAATAAATTCTGTGTTTATTACCCCGCTAAATGTAGGCGTAAAGAAAAAAACAAATTTTTTTTCAACTTGAACCACTTGTCAAATATTTATACGTTTTTCCTTGAGATTGGATGTAAAAATACTCCTTTGATGTTACACATTTCTAGCTAGAAGGGGGCCCCTAAATAATTTTAACGGTTCCACATTAAACGGAGAACATTTTTGTTAGGAAACTTACGGAATCATACGAAATTTCGGGTTGATACATTGAGAACATCGACAGTTATTAGGATCTTTACTACGAAGTATTGAGAAAGTTATGTAATCGGAGTTATGAAATTCAATGTTCAGTTTTCACCGGTATTTCATTTTTTCCGACCACCTAATTCCAAAAATTGAAAAAAAAAAACGTTTCTCAGTCGGTGAACACGATAACTGCCGATGTAATTGAATATACCGGCACAAAATTTCATAAGTAAATTTCAAACGCGACCTTCGGAATTTTCAATGGAATTAGCCGAACGGAATGAGGGAGACAGAAGGGGTGCTCAACTCAACAACCCTATATAACATAACTGCCGATGTAATGAATAAATCAACATGAAATTTTATCGTTCGAATACATTTATGCGATCTGTGTCGATATAGAGGAAAGCTAATAAAATAATAAAAACAAAAAGTTATTTAACTTATACATTGTCTAATGAGACATTATGTCCTAAAAAAATTTGCAATAGTTAGTTATTATGACTCATGCCCGGGCTTTTATCTACTATCGCAATGCTCTAACTTCGCAATGGTGGACATGAGCCCGACTCTACTGTGGGAATCCTAAATTTTGTATACCCTAAATTTTTATTCACCTAGGGTAGGGGATTTTAACGAGTACCTGACATCGTACAGGCTAGGGACCATTGCTTAACGTCTCATCCGAAGGACGGCGTGCTTAAGTTTATTTTTAAGTTTTAATTACAAGGTGATATCGCCTACTACCAGAGCGCTCTTTCGTCACTCTGGTAGACTAAATTTTGCCTACCCTAAATTTTTATTCACCTAGGATAGGGGATTTTAACGAGTACCTACCTGACATCGTACAGGCTCGGGACCATTGCTTAACTTCCCATCCGAAGGACGGCCTGCTTAAGTTTTTCTTTTTTTTTACCTCCCAGATAAAATAAACTAAGGGTCTCGCCCGGGTTTCGAACCCACGATCTTGAGCTCAGAAGTCAAGCATGCATACCACTGAGGTTTTATATTATATACACATAAAGACTGCTACAAAACACGAAAAGTATATCGATAATTTGATTTTTATAAATTATAGTGCTAATATTACCATCCCTAGATGATAAGTTCTTCTGCCAGTTTTTTTTCTAAGATCATGCATTGCGTTTATGGTGATTTTCGAACCGGTTTGACAGATGCATAGCCGAAAACCATCCTAAATTGACGTCTTGTAACCTATTTTTTAACACGTTGGCTTGATTTACGCGAAAATGGTTAGTCCTGTCGAAAAATTGGTTCTTTATAAAAATGTGCCTTAGCACTACAAATAATGTACTAGTAATTTCTGTAGGAAATAGTTCAAAACAATGTTTAATTTTTTTTTACTGTTTTCCCATGGGTTGCTGACGTTGTCACTGCAGATTTCTGACCCCTAACAGTATTGTATAAATGCAATTCATGAAACTAGTTCAACCATTTAATTTGCTCCATTTACTGACATAATTTAATTCTAAATGTGCGTGCAAATTAGAGAACCATCTTATTAAAAAGATTCTGGCTGACATGAAGACAGATGGACGCCTGTTCAAATCCGCCTGATAGTGTGTCAGATATACAGACAAAGTGTGGACAGATGCCAGGTCAGTTCGTGTATCTGACCTACTCATCTTGTATCAGATGAATCCGAACTGTCATCAGACTGCAGTGTAATTACAGTTGTATATATAGCCACAATACACGAACTCACCCTAAAATTACCATACAAGAATTTTGATATCATCTCCAGGATCTACTCGTCTAAATATTTGACTTCCAAATGGAAAACTAGTGTTTTACTTTCCCGAGAAATTATGTAATTGCTCAGAAATTCTATGTTGACTTTTCAACGGAATTTCATGTTTTCCGACCCCCTGGAACTGTTTACCAAGTTCTAATCTACCGTTCCACCATCTTGAAGAGGACCTCTTCAGTTTTCTACCTGACGCCGCTGAGGAAGTACGTCTTTATATTTATGGCACATAAGTGTGTTGATTGAGAATAAAGAAACAAGAGTTAGGTTTGTTTGGGTAAAGGCACATGCGGATATTAAAGGCAACGAGATGGCGGACAGTTTGGTGAGGAGAGCCGTCTCTGAGGGGACAGCCCTGGGCATGTCCTGTCTTCTGCAGAAGTACGCTTCTTCGAAGAAAGGATCATTTTATAAGAGAATAAAACCACAAATTCAGCTCAAACATAGGTTTCATGGGAAAAATCTAACAAAGGACTTTTGTAGGTCAATTTGCCGACTGAGAGCTAATCACGGTATTGGTCGATGGTATCTGCACAGAATAGGTCTGACCGAAACCTCCAAGTGTAGGCATTGTGACGAGGTCGAGACTCAGGAGCACATGATTATGAGTTGCAGCAAGTACCAAATAGAAAGATTAACAATGTTATTCACTGTAGAGAAATTGGTAACACAGCCTTTTTGCTACACCACATTATTGGCATCAATCAACACTGACATATATGGTAGTATTGTATTGTGCAGTTTTTAGGGTCGGTGAATGCAAAGGTATACATTTAATATTGAATAGATTGGCTATGGCGAAATTCTAAAATTAAAAAAAAAACATTAAGGCGTAGTCAACGTCCACGCCGTAGATTTTCCGTGAAAACGTCGGGATAAAATCATTTTTCATTTTCTTTTCGATGCTGCCGTAGCTCTTGCATTTGCTCAGCACTAGACTTTTTAGGTTTTTTAAATTCCTTTTGATGCGAGCTTTCCTCTGATTTGCGTTTTCTATAATTCCGTGCATATTCACGATTCATATGAGACGACATCTTTAATTTTTTTGGCAATTTTCAATTTAATACCGATTTTTACATATATTTCGGCGAATATTTTTATTCTTTCACTTTGGGTCCTAGTAGTGCTCCTCAAGCTCTTTACAATGACACCCAAATCAACGTCCTATCTAAACGCGTTATCACGCTACACTAATTTCTAATTTTACACAACACTAATTCGCAACAATCATCCGCCGGCGCCCAAACTAGCCCGATAACGTCACAGGCAAAAGAAACACGTACAGACATGCTCTATCCATTGTGACCTCAACCGTTGTTATCGCATTATTAGTCTCGTAGTTATTATCGATTGAAATCTGACGGTATTTTGTAACACAAGAAAGTTTGACCGGCTATCTCTGTGCTTAACGAGCGAATAGACGTTTTCACGTCAAAAAAATAAATAAAAGTGTGTTGATAATTTATTATATATTTTTTTTTTAACTCCTCAGCCTATCTAAACCATATAAATACATAATTTTTGAATCATGAGGTTGGAAAACATCAAATTTCGTTGAAAACTCAATATCGAATTTCTTACCGATTACATAACTCCCCTTAAATATAGCTGGGGAAGTAAATATTCCAATCTGTGTGTCTGAGTCTGTAAGCACGATAACTCTCGATATCTTAAGCATGTATATCATTGAAAATTTAACGAGCCGAAGAATAGAAGTTAGTGAATTTCCTAAGGAACGCCGGGTAACACAGCTAGTATGAGACACAATTTAAGATTGAGACCTATCATAGCTATTTTTATCAACAATATTTACGTAATGACCCAACCCAGCTAAGTAAGGACAAATCGACAAAAAAAACCTAGGATTGGGGAGTGTCCCAGAAGTGACTTTTTCAATCTACTCCGGACTCTGCGCACCACCAAACCTGGAGCGGTACTTCAGTCTTCCCTTTGATCTTCTTTATGACCCTATCCAGAGACTCTTCTTTGGTGCCCTTCTAGATCTACAGTTTCTTTCGGGGTTTCTTGTGATTAATACTAGACGTCATAAGTGCCATAATATCATATATAAAGGACTAATAACTCCCCCCCCCCCCCCCCCCCCCCCCCCCTAAAAACGAGAGCCAATCAACGGTCCTGATCACAGTTATGTGGCTTTATGGCATGAAGAACGAACTGGCTAACAGGTTTTATGCTATTATCAGCTTGTTGATTGGCTGTTAGTGCTATGTGCTATCACCTCACATCACTCACGATTTGATATTTTATCACCAGATAGTTATTGGAACCTCTGGTCTCATCCAGTAGGATATCAGATCGACTTACGCGATCACCCATCGTTACCTTCTATAGTTTACTTTTTTTTTCATTGTCTTTCCTCGTATTTATTTTTTTCAATTATCCCCATATTAAATGCACTACGTTTTACCAATTCGAAACCAATAGCTTTCTTTACTCAGTGACTATCATACTAAATTTCGTATGTCCTCTTCTCAGATACACCATTTGCCTTCGGTCGATTTCGCTGAAAATTGATACGAGCTATCGTATGAAATTGTGTGTCAATCTATTCATTACAACGGCAGTTACTGAAGTTTTTGTGTTTTTCTCATTCTTGGGATTGGAAAATATTAAATTCCGGTGATAACACAACGATGAACTTCTGATCTATTACATAACTTCCCCTATACCTCGTATATAAAACTTATAGCGCATATAGTTGAA